>APFE030723508.1:42212-74233 GCA_000404065.3 Pinus taeda
ATTAATGCAAAGGCAAAAAGGATTTTGATGGACAATTTGAAGGATCATGTGGTGGACAGCTCTAACTACTCTTTATCAGAGTACCAATGAGAGCCGGAAGATGGTACTCAAAGAACAATTGAAGAACATTAGGATGACAAAGGCTGAAAGTGCAGTTCATTATCTTGGCAGGGTCAAACAGGTACGTGATGATTTGATTGCTATTGGTGAGACAGTTGCACCCACCAAGTTAGTCAGGATAGTTGTAGCGGGATTTCCCAAGTCTTGGGAGGCCTTTGGACACGCTGTTACCTCTAGGGAGAATATTCCCAGTTGGGACAAATTCTGGGATGATTGTGTGCAACATGAGATACAAAAGACTGACAGTGGTATGGGTTTTGTGACCTTTGAGGGGGAGTCTTTGCCTCCTTTAAAGGTCATGGATGTTTTTTATGTTCCGGGGATGAAGAAGAACTTGATTTCAGTGTCTGCTATGGAGGAGAAGGGGTTTGACGTTACTTTCTTAGGAGGGCAGATATTGATGCATCCCAGGGAGCTTCCATCACTTCGGCCAAAGTGATCGGAGTCCGCTCTAGGAACTATATAGGTTCATTTTTCAGTCAGCAGGAGCATTGGTGAGTAACACGTCTGGTAGCACTCACATTGGTACCACCAACAGTAGAGACTTGTGCGAGTTATGGCACCGGAGGATGGCGCATATGCATCATGGAGCTTTGAGAGTATTGAGGGAGATCACTACTGGAGTTTCTAATTTCAGTGTCGAGCAGTATGAGGTCTATAGAGGGTTTGCTTTGGGCAAGTACACTAAGTTACCATTCCCAACGAGCAACAACGGATCTACAGGTATACTAGACTTGATTCATACTGATGTTAGTGGCTGTATGCCGCATGTGTCTTTGGGTGGTTATGAGTATTATGTTATATTCATTGATGACTACTCTAAGAGGATTTGGATATATTTCCTGAAGACCAAGGGTGAGGTCTTCAGTCGATTTAAAGAGTTCAAAGCTCTTGTGGAAAAGCAGACAGGTAGGAAGATTCAGGTCTTGAAGTCAGACAATGGTGGTGAGTACACCGATGGTGGGTTTTCTGACTTCTGTGCACAGGAGGGCACTAGGAGAGAGTTCACGGTTCTTTACAATCCCCAACAGAATGGGGTGTCTGAAAGGAAGAACAAAGCTATTGTTGGGGCTGCTAGATCGATGATTCATGATCAAGGGTTGCCCTTGTTTTTGTGGGCTGAGGCATGTAATACTGCTGTTTATCTTCAGAACAAGAGTCCTCACAGAGTATTGGGGAATATGACTCCGAAGGAGGCTTTCACTGGAGAGAAGCCTCATGTGGCACATTTTCGTATCTTTGGATGTCTCACATATTCTTATATCCCCAAGGAGCAAAGGACGAAGCCGGAACCCATGGCAGAGAAGGGTATCTTTATGGGTTACAATGAGACTTCAAAGGCCTATTGGATCTTCATTCCTTCCAAATGGAGAGTGGTGATTAGGAGGGATGTGAAGTTCGAGGAGGAGAGGGCCTATCGGAGATCACGAGAGTATGATGAGAGAGAGTCACAAACTTCTCCTCAGTAGGGAGGTCAGGTACATGGAGCAGGATCTCAAGGTTCTAAATCGATTGGTACATGAGGTACTTTAGTGTCAGTGACATCTGGGGCACCAATGGCGAGTTCATCGAGCACTTCTTTGGGAGTCCATTGGTACAAAGTTCACATGGCACTTCAACTGACATAGGCACAAGTGTTAGTACAGGTTCTTCGAGGACAGTTGCTGATACAAACACAACAGGGTCAATTGGTAGACCTTCAGGTTCACCAGATGGGGGGCAAAGGATGAGGTTCCCTATGGAGAAGCTTCTTCAGGGAAGAGGAGGCCCAAGTGGCTTCAAGACATCTTGAAGGAAGCGGAGTCTGTTGGTCCTCGGGAGAGTGTGCCACCTAAGCGGTTTTGCTGTTATGTAGCTGAGGCTACCAACATTGTTGACTCTGAGCCTACTAGCTATGAGGAGGCTGCTAGCCAAGAGGTATGGAGAGAGGCTATGGTGGAGGAGTATTCCTCTATCATTAATAACAATGTTTGGGAAGTGGTGCCTAGGTTTGAGGGCAAGTCAGTTGTGAAGCATGCTGTGGATGGCAGCATTGAGAAGTTCAAGGTGAGGTTTGTGGCTAGAGGGTTCTCACAGATAGAGGGAGTTGACTATGATGAGACATTCGCTCTCGTAGCTCGGTACACTTCTATCCGGTCGCTTACTTCTATTGCTATAGAAATGGGTTGGCAGATCCATCAGATGGATGTGAAGATTGCATTTCTGAGCGGAGTTATAGAGAAGGTGTATGTTGAGTAACCACAGGGATTTATGGTACTTGGGCGGGAGACCCATGTATGCCAGTTGAGGCGAGCACTCTACGGACTTAAGCAAGCTCCGAGAGCTTGGTATTCGAGGATTGATACTTACTTGCAACAAATGGGTTTCACGAAGAGTGATGCAAATCAGAACCTATACTACATTGTTGTAGGGGATGATTTGCTCATTCTTGCATTGTATGTTGATTTACTGGGGTAGAGAGACTGATTAGTGGTTGCAAGGAGGATCTTGCCATGGAATTCAAGATGAAGGACATTGGGTTAATGCATTACTTTTTGGGACTTGAGGTGTAGCAGGAGGAGGGGCATATCTTTTTGGGGCATGGGCAATATGCTGTGGATGCATTGAGTTGATTTCACATGGCAGACTGTAGACCCATGTCTACACCTATGATCACCAACTGGAAGAAGCTTCATGCTTCAGATTCTAGTTTGGTGGATCCCACATTGTATAGGCAACTTATTGGGTCCTTGATGTATTTGGTCAACACTAGGCCAGATATATGCTTTGCAGTGAACACACTTAGCCAGTTCATGGTTGAGCCCAGGAAGGTGCACTGGGTAGCTGCAAAGCACATTCTTCGCTACGTGCAGGGGACTGTTGATTATGTTCTGGACTATAGGCGGGGAGATGGAGTGAGGTTGGCAGGTTACACAGATTAAGATTGGGCAGATTGTGCTTTTGACAGGAAAAGCACTTTTGGGTGTTGCTTCAGATTGGGTTCGGCAGTTGTGTCGTGGTTTGATCGAAAGCAAAAGTCAGTTGCTTTGAGCTCTTTTGAGGCTGAGTAAATGGCTGCTAGTTAGTCTAGTTGTGAGGTCATTTGGCTTTGCAAGTTGTTGTATGGCCTATTTGATCAGGAGTTGAGACCGACTATTATTCATTGTGATAATTAGAGTTGCATTAAACTCACGGAGAATCTAGTGTTTCAAGACAGGTCAAACCACATTGACTTCAGATATCACTTCATCAGGGACTATGTTCAGAAGGGGGTAGTGAAGCTAGAGTATATATCAACAGATGAGCAAGTGGCCGATGTTCTCACGAAGTCCTTGCCAAGAGGCAAGCATGTCCATTTCAGGGACAAGATGGGTGTGGTGAGAAACACTTTCCTCGATAAGAGGGAGTGCTGATTTTTAATGTACCTTGGACAAGTGGTTTCCCATGGGTTAGTCTCTACTTAGGGAAAAGTGTCCAAAATAAGTCTTTTCCTCATTGTGACTTTATAAAGTGAAAGTGACTTTATAAGTGGTAAAGTCAGTGTTAAATTATAAAGTGAAAAGTGACTTTAGACATAAAGTACAATGTGGGTACTTTATTTAATGGGTGAGTTAAAAATAGAAAGTGAGAATTAAATGCACATTTATTCTCATCCCTTGATCTAAATGAATCTGAGCCATTAGATCTTAGGGTTGCCCAAAAGTCATTTAGGGAAACAAAAGGGGGAAAGGAGAAGAAAGACTGCATTCATTCTTCATGAGCAGATTGAAGAAAGGAGGTCGAGAGCTAGAGAAAAGTTTTGAAGGAAAAATTTGTTGCAACAAGCTGAAGGAGTGATTTCTGGGCAAAGTTGGGCATGGAAATCAAGGCTTAGAAGACAACAGAAGGTACAATACGAACACCTTTGAATGCTGTGAGCCACATGCTGTTCGAGAGAAGTTTTTGATATTTTTTTGAAAAAAAATCTGTATAGTCCATACAATTCGTATTCGTACAATACATATTTTCAGCTTCAAGTGGGCACGAAAATCGAGGCAAAGTGGACACGGTTTCCTAGGAGTTTTGGGCTGAAGAGATAAGTTGTATTTTTTTGTTTTGTTTTTTCTGCAAATGTATTTTTCCTGCACTTGAAAGATAAATAAATTTGAAGAGCTCTCTAATATGTTTTCCCCGGAGAAGATTGGAGGGGTTTTTGCCTGGGTCTAAGTTGACAAAAATTTTGTGTACTTTTATGTGTAGTGCTGGTCTAGTTATGTCCATATCTATTTTCAGCATGTGTTGATAGTCCCATGTGTTTTAATCTGAAAATTTTATTTCCAGAATTCTATATGTTGAATGTATGTTTATGGGAAAGGGCATTTAACTAAATGGGAGTGATAAAGTGAAATTAAAATCGGGTTGGGATTGTTGGAAACTTTTTTTAGTCATCAAATTTCAACAAATATCTTGTACTTAATTATTACATCCCCATTGAAAACCTTGGCTCTAGAACATGGTAGTAGCTAAAACTTCTTTAAACAAAGATAAGAATGTTTGGAGAATGTGTAAGCATGATAGTGGAGAGAGCAAAGTGAACTTTTAATATTGATGTGAGTGGTAGCATCGGAAGGCCTTCTGCATTGGTTTGGTGTCTTAGCATGCGAAAGACATTATTTGCCTTTGCTAGTGATTTATGTCTTCTTTCCTAAGTCTAACTTAGGAAAAGTACAATAAGTAGATTAATTATTGTGGACTATTGAGTTCTTTCTAAGGATAAATAATTTAATTATTTAGAAGGGAGATTGAGGTTAGGGATTTGGGCTTAATGAAGATTATAAAGGAAGCCTTGTAAGGAGGTGAAAACACAAGAAGAAGAGCACACGTTGTCAGAGTGAGTCATCACGAAGAGAGTGATTTTCTTTGCGGTGCAAGTGGCTCAGTGAACTAGTGCGCAGTGAAGGAGAAGTGTTGTGTGTTCGTGCGAATATTGGGAGGTTGAGTAGGAGGAGATTGCAGGGCCGAGTTGTTGGAGGGAGATTGTATTTATCTGGAGGGGGCCAAGTTGCTGGAGTGTTAGGTTTGTTGGGAATCACGATTTCCATTAGACCAAAACCTGTAGGTGTTAGTCAACAATCACATTGCCAGAGATAAGGATCCACGAGAGGCGTTTATTCCATGTTGCGAAACACGGGTAGCGTTGGTTTATCCAATCTCCAACAATCTCCCCCCCCCCCCAACGCGAGCCGGGTGTGTATTGAACTCGTGACCTATGATTTGATACCCCTTATTGGGAATCACGATTGCCGTTAGACCAAAACCCGCAGGTGTTAGTTAAAGATCGCATCGCTAGAGATAAGGATCCACCAGAGGTGGTTAGTCCATGTCGTGAAACACACAGGGAGTGTTGGTTTATCCAATGTCCAACAAGGTTTTTCCTAGTGTGCATTAGTGGCAAGGTGTAGATCGAATTGTTGGAGGGTGAGTTCTTCATGCCGATTTCATCCAGAGGCAAATTTCCTTGAGGTCGATTTACCCAAGACAAATTCATTCTAAAGGAGCGAGCTGCAGGTTCCAAATTTGTATTTTTCCTCGTATTTTTGTGGGTTGAAAAACTTAGATCTTCCATATAATGAAATGTCGGAGAATTGTTGTAGGTTAATTAATTTTGTAACGTGTGATTGATCTCTCTGTTTTATTTCTACTGCATATTTTTAATTCTAGAAGTAAAAATGTTGATTTCTGGTAGCATTAGATGTGCTTTAAGACTCAAAATTTGCAGGGAGGCTAGGGCACATGTATTCCACAATACCTAGAAATCGTTTTGGAAAATTCCACTGAGAGAGTTTTATTAAAACAATTAATTATTAAAATAATTAAAGGGTATTAATCTAACTATGGGTGAAACTTGTAGAAGAAGATGAAGATCAAGCCAAAATTATCTGAGCCATTGATTAGGATCTAATTTGGGCCGTTGGTTCTGAGGCTTTGAAAATTCTATCACTGCAGCAACTGATTTACTTTTCCTACTTATTTCACCATAAGTTATTCATGAAATCACTTCAATAAACATTGAAATAAATATTGCTGCAGATATCACACCATAAGATAGAAACAAACATATGCACAAGAATCAACACATTGACACAGTGATTTTGGACTAATGTCCTCGGAAAAACCCAATGTGGGAAAACCGGTGCAGCAAGGGAGGATTTTACTATTCAGCAATTTTCTAGTGCAACAGGGTGCCAAACTGGCTTACCCACAGATAGACAAATTTTCTAGCACTTCTTTTGAACCCCAGCGTCAGCCCTACTTACCTCTGCGTGACCTGAAACCGCTTGCGTCAGCTTGTTGAGACTCTGTGCAACCTCTCTGGCCTTTTGCGTCACTCCTGTAGCCTCTGTGTGGATGACGCAAGCCTTGTTGGCTCTGTGCAGTCTCTGCTGCCTCTGCATGGCTTCCTTTGGCCTTGTGTCTGCGTTTTCTGCCTCTGTGCTGATCTCTTGTCTCTTTGTTCCGTACTTGTTGCCTCTTGACTGCTCTCTAGACCACTGGTTCAATTTCTCCAAGTGACACTCAAGCCTCTTCTTATACCTTTCTCATTGACAAATCAACAACCGACATTAAGTCACTAATCAACGACTAAGATTAGATCTGGTTTGATCCATGAATTTTGGACCATTCTAACACAATTTTATATTAATACACATTAACATTTTATTTTCCCTAAGTTTAGACTTAGGGACTCCATTAAAATTATTAATTATTTTAATATCTCCCAATTTGTTTAGAATCTACCCAAACCCGTTTTGGGTATTGGAGATCTCATGTGCTTTAGCCTCTCCACCAATTTTCGTGGCTAGAGCACATTTGATGCTATCCCAAATCAATACTCCCTTTTAGCTAGGACCGTGCTCTAGTAAAACTCCTCACTGCGTATTACCTTGATCATCCGACATTGGTCCCTGTGCTGATGCTGAGCCTCCCTGCCCAACATCCTCTGCACTGCTGCATCTTGTACTGCTACCCATGGCTCTGCTATTGCCACTGTTGCATTTGTATGACAACTCCCTCTGCATCCGTGCTGCTGCCGGTCCTTTCTCCCAACACTGCATCCGCACTGCAACTCCCTTTGCATATGTGTTGTTGCTGGTCCTTTCTCCCAACACTGCATTTGCACTGCAACTCCCTCTTCATTTGTGCTGCTAACACACTCATTTCTACTTCTGAAAGGGGTTTTTTACCATCCCCATCTTTTCCCTGAAGTTGTCAAATTTTGACATTCCAAGGGCCTTGGTGAGGATGTCTGCCACCTGTTCTCCTATAGGAGTGTAGCTCAATTTTACAACTCCTCGTTGGACACAGTCTTTGACAAAGTGACACCGAATATCAATATGCTTCGACCTATCATGAAACACTGGATTCTCAGAGAGTTTGATGCAACTCTGATTATCACACATGATCTTGGTCGCCTCCATATTTCTTCTGAATAGGTTCACCAACAGTTTTCTAAGCCATATGGCCTCACACAAAGCTGTGCTTGCTGCCATATATTCTGCCTCAGATGAGCTCAAAGCCACAGACTTATGTTTCCTATTGCACCAGGAGGTCATTCTTGATCCAATGTGGAAACAATACCTAGAGGTACTTTTTCGATCCACTAAACTTCCTGCCCAATCTGCATCAGTAAATCCACTCAACCTAATATCCTTCCCCTTAGTGTGTAAGAGCCCATAATCAACTGTTCCCTGTAAATACTTGAAAACGTGTTTGGCTGCTGCCCAGTGTGCCCTCTTTGGTTCCACCATGAACTGATTGAGGGTGTTGATAGCGTAGCAAATATCTGGCCTGGTATTGACCAGATACATCAGGGACCCTATGAGCTGCCAGTGTAGGGTGGGATCGACATCCTTGTCTTCTGATGCATCAAGCTTCTTCCAGTTGGTGATCATTGGTGTAGCCATAGGTCTACAGTGTCCCATCCCGAACCATTTTAGGATTTATGTAGCATACCTCCCTTGCCTAAGGAAGATTTCTCCTTTTTGTTGCCAAACTTCCAACCATAGGAAGTATTGCATTCGTCCCAGATCCTTCATATCGAACTCTGTGGCTAGATTCTTCTTGCAGTCCTCAATAAGTCTGGATGATCCTATCAGAAAGAGATCATCCACATATAATACTAAGATAAGCGGCTCGTTTTCGATGACCAGATAATAGATATTTGGATCCGCGTCACTCTTGACAAACCCCATCTTCTGCAAGTAGCCATGTATTCGTCCATACCACGCTCTCGGTGCTTGCTTTAGCCCATACAAGGCTTTCTTCAGTCTGCATACATGAGACTTCTCATGAGTTTCAAAGCCCTTTGGTTGTTCAATGTATACCTCTTCTTCTATTACCCCGTTCAGAAATGTCGTCTTGACATCCAGTTGATGGATTTCCCATTCCATCTGGGCTGCAAGAGATATCACGGTCCTAATAGATGTATACCTGGTTATCGGGGCGACGGTTTCCTCATAGTCAATCCCTTCCTTTTGAGCGTACCCCTTAGCCACAAACTTGGCCTTGTATTTCTCAACACTGCTGTCCGCAGCATATTTGATCTTGTAGATCCATCTTGAACCTACCACAGATTTGTCTTGAGGCCTTGACACCACCTCTCAGACATTGTTCACTATTATGGAGTTATACTCCTCTACCATCGCATCTAGCCAGACTTGATGTTGAGTTGCCTCCTTGAATTTGGCAGGCTCTCCATCTTGAGCTATTAACGCTTGATATTTGTCTGGTTGTTTTCGCTCCCTTTTACTGTTCCTTGGCTCATTGATAAAGTTCTCCGCATCACACAGAATTTGACGAAGTACCCTGCTAGTTCTTCCTCTGCTAGCAGGTGCTTTTGTTCGCTCCTCCTCCTCATCCTGAGAATCTTCCTGACCTGAGGTTGAAGAGGCATGACCAACGGATCCTCTTTTGACTGCTCCTCGGAAGGCATTTCGCGAGATCTTCTGAAAGCTTTGTCCTCCATGAACTTTACATCTTGTTGTACTACTGCCTTCATGCTCCCTAGAAGATAGATCTTGTATGCCTTAGCGTTCTCGCTATATCTTGCCAGATACCCCTTTTTGGTAGTCTGATCCAACTTCTTCCTCTTTTCTTCGAGTATGCGATAATATGCTAAACTCCCAAATATCCAGAAATGACTGATTTCAGGCGTCTTCCCAGTGAAGACTTTCTCTGGAGTAATCTTGCCCAATGCTCAATGAGGAGTCCTATTCTGAACATAGACAACTGTGTTGCATGCTTTCGCCCACAGGAATTTTGGCATATCCTAATCATACAGCATGGCCCTAGTTGCTTCTACAATAGTCTTGTTTTTCCTTTCTGCCACCCCATTCTGCTCTGGATTGTAGGGAGCTGTCCACTCTCTTCTGATACCCTCCTTAGCGCAATAATTAGTGAAGCCCTTATCGACATACTCTCCACCGTTATCTGAGCGCAAGACTTTTATTTTCTTCCCTGTCAGATTCTCCACCAGAGCCTTGATCTCCTTGAATCGACAAAAAACCTCATCCTTGGTTTTCAAAAAATAAATCCAAGTTTTCCTCGAGTGTTCATCAATGAAGGTAAGGAAATACTCGGCACCGCTGAGAGTTTTGACAAACATAGGTCTGCAAATATCTCAGTGTATCAATCCGTACACTCTTGGCCCTGTGTTTGCTCCTAGGAAATGCTGCCTTGGCATACTTTCCTAGAGCGCATCCCCTGCATACATCATTTCGTTCCGTACTCAGATCCGGAACTCCTGTTACAGTGCTCCTGAGAATTCTCAGAGCTCCATGGTGCAAGTCACCCATCCTTCTGTGCCATAGTTCGTTCAAGTCCTTGTCCCCATAACTGCCTATTAGTGCCATTGGTGATTCTAGTTGTAATCTATACAACCGATTACTTTTGATCCCGATGTGCACTTTCGTTTTCCAACTCGGGTGTTTGACGTATACCTTTTCCTTGATGAAGTAGACATCATAGCCCTTGCCTTGTAGTTGTGACACGGAAAGTAAGTTCATCCCCAATCTTGGTACATGAAGCACATTTGTGGCACGGAACCGCACTCCCGATTCTGTTTGAAAAACTATGGTACCCTTTTCTACTAGTGTACACTTTGCCTTGTTCCCCATGGAGATCTGAAAGTTCATCTTCTCTTCTCGATATTTTGAGAAACACTTCCTGATTCCCGTCATATGCCACGAGGCTCCATTGTCTATATACCATACTTCTGATGATGCAACACTAGTCATGCACACCATTTCTTCTTCCATCCTGGAAGCAAACATAGAGAAATCAAAATCTTTCTCTTGTGCAATCTTTTGAAAATCTGCGTGAGTCCCCTGAGGTGGATGCCTCTGCATGGTGGTCTTGTCCCATAACTGATTTTCCCTTTTTGTCTCTGATTACTTGCTCTGATACCATGTGAAAATTCCATCAGTGTAGCAACTGATTTACTTTTCCTACTTATTTCACCATAAGTTATTCATGAAATTACTTCAATAAAGATTAAAATAAATATTGCTACAGATATCACACCGTAATACAGAAACAAACATATTCACAAGAATCAACACATTGACACAGTTATTTTGGACTAATGTCTCCGGAAAAATCCATTGTGGGAAAACTGGTGCAACAAGGGAGGATTTTACTATTCAACAATTTTCTAGTACAACAGGGTGCCAAACTGGCTTACCCACAGATAGACAAATTTTCCAACACTTCTTCTGAACCCCAGTGTCAGCCCTACTGACCTCTGCGTGACTTGAAACTCTCTGCATTAGCCTGTTGAGAGTTTGCGCAGCCTCTCTGGCCTTTTGCGTCACTCCTGTAGCCTCTGTGTGGATGACGTAGGCCCTACTGGCTCTGGGTAGTCTTTGCTGCCTCTGCGTGGCTTCCTCTGGGCCCACGTCTGGCTTTTTTGCCTTTGTGCTGATCTCTCGTCTCTTTGTTCCATACTTGTTGCCTTCTAATTGCTCTCTAGATCACTGGTTCAATTTCTCAGCTAACTGCGCTCCAAAAATTGAACTGACTGGTCTCCCTCAGTGTGTTCTGCAAGTGATACTCAAGCCTCCTCTTATACTTTTCTCGTTGACAAATCAACGACCGAGATTAAGTCCCTAATCAACAACTAAGATTAGATTTCGCTTGATCCATGACTTTTGGACCATTCTAACATAGTTTTATATTAATACACATTAATATTTTATTTACTCCACTAAAAATATTAATTATTTTAATATCTCCCAAACTGTTTAGAATCTACCCAAACCCTTGTTGGGTATTGGAGATCTAATGTGCTTTAGCCTCTCCACCAATTTTCGTGGCTAGAGCACATCTGATGCTCTCCCAAATCAACAAAGGCAGAGAGAGATCCAAGAGAGGTAGCGCAAAGCCTTGAGGAGATCCATATTTCTGTTGGAGAGATCTATTTCTAAAGCCGGAAGTCAGGGTGTGAGACTAGGAGGACAAAATCAAAGTCTCAAAGAGGCAAATCGATCAGCAAAGGGAGTGATGCAGTCCCTAGGAGTTGTGACGTTGGGCCTATGCAGTTACTGCGCAAAGGCAGCAAGGGACTAGCCATTTTGTGGCTGGATCAGTTAGGATCGCTAGTGATAGTGTGAGGTATTTCTCACTAATCTTCTGTCAGTGATATTCTATGTACTGGATAACCAACAAGGCATCCAGGGATTGTATTCAGGAAAACCACTGCTTAATAATACAAACCCTCAGTTACTGCACCGATTTCCTCGCTTTGGGTTTTTTCGAGGACTTTTGTCCAATAACAATGGTGTAATGTGTTGTCTATTTATTTCTTGCTCAATTTCTTATTTATGCTTATAATTTAATTGGTGAAGACTGCAGTGTATTAGTTTCGGTGTTTACTATAGGAAACAATAAATAATTTGTTCAGTAATTAACAAATAGAAGGAACTTAATCAGTTGCTGTAGTGGTGATTCAAGTAATTGATTTTTCACAAAAAGTACCAAAGATTTTATTTTCGGTAAATCAATGTTTATTTGGGTAAATAAATAAATTTTTGGGGACAAATTAATTTGTCGTCACAAAATGGATCTAGATGGTATTAGAAACTTAACATTTATTTCACATTTCCCAAAAAATTTGTTGGATAATACTAAATGACAATGTTTTACAGAGAATATAGAAAAGAAGGATTGTGAAGCGGACTCATGAACGAAGGAAAACTATGGATTGGCAGAAGTTTGTTGCAACTTTCTGCAAACCATATTGGTCAAATCACTATTTGATTTGTAGTTTGAGGATTTGAATCGAGATAGTATGATGTCTGAACTTGTATTTTGTGTTTGACATTCTAGTTCTTTTATATCAAGGCAAAACAATCAAATACTATATTAAGAGACAACCTGCTTCCTATGGAAGGCAATCCACTATAATGATTCAATTATTGCCTCAAGCAATGAATTGATAAGCATAAGCATATTCATAGTGGAGAAGGGTCTCTAAATAAGAACATTTTACAAAGGTGATGAATATTTGATTTGTATGCATTGTATTCCTAAAAGACTAGGTTGCTGTATAGGTTGAGGCAGTTAAAAATTTCATGCAAGACTCTGATCCTTTAGTTGGAAATCAAAACTGTTAAAATTTTGAAAGTTATATGCAAAAATTTAAAAATTCTTTGTAGAAACTTGAAGGTTCTGTTATCACTCAGGGAAAAAACCAGCTGCAGGGAAAAACCCTAAGGTAACCTCAGAACCTCTTTTAGGTTGAAGACGACCCCCCTTCAACCCGGAGAGGGATCTCTCTGTAAAAACTCAACTAACCTATGGTCACTGTAGTAGAAGGTTTTGTACAATTGAGTTTTGGTGGCCAGATTTATGTCTGAGGATAAATTGGTTGGATGATCTTCAAAACCATTGGCCATGGAGTCCAGCTATTAAGCAAATGAGATCACAACTCCAATGAGTAGGTTGTACAAAGCATGAAAGTCACAAGTCCTTTGACTGTTTGGGAGATTTGGAAGAAATAGGACTGAAGGAAAACAAAGTTTATATATGGCTAGATTAACACATATTAATCACTGATAATTTCAAGAGAGGAGCATTAATGAAATCTAATCTCATAAACTAACATTCTTAGACATGGAGAAAAACAATTATATAACAAAAAAATATTGAAAGGGAGATGTAACACATGGATTTCCTACTAACTGCTCATTAAACATTGTGAATACATTCAAGATTGCTCAACTATATTTAGACTACAAGTTTTTTTTTCCAAAAAAAGGCAACCTTGTTTCAATATTCATAAATTGTTTATATAGTGCTTACATAACAGTTTGCAAAATAATAGTCATCACATAATTACAGAAATTGAGATATTTTAAATATCTTTCAAGTTCATGTATGCAAAAGATAAACTTAAAAATATTATGTCTTTCCTAGAATAACTATAGGAAAATATATGCTTGTATTTAGGCAAAAAGAAAAATTTGGTCAATTGCCTCCCTTGAAAGTAGAACAGGTCCCTAAACTGTGGTTTAGCATCTCTGCTAGCATAACAGGTCCCTTTGCAACAATCCATCAAAACTGCTCCTTTGTTTTGCTCATTCTTCTTAATTTTTGCTGGAAAATCTTTAGCTTTCAAATTTGGAAATTGGTTCATTAATGCTGATCCTCTGTCTTGGAATCTAGAGTGTTTAAAGTTGTTTTCACAAAACTTGTCAGTTGCCCTTTCAAACTATCAAATCCTATGTTCTTGCACTTAATCATGCAGCTGCCGACTCATCCATCTCTTACCTCTTTGTGTCACACTATCAGAGCCCAATATGTCTTGTAATATTACCATAGTGCTATATCAGAGCTTTGCCTTATCAAAACTTTATTCTTAAAAGACATTACGAAAACAATGAGTTCCGATACCTTTGACCCTTTTCCATTGCTCCTTGAAAAGTGTATCCCATAACACTGAGGGCTGTGACCTGTCGCTTAGCCTTAAGGTGCTAAGCCTTCAAACTCTTGCCAGGGGCCCTTCTCCCTTTGTTCACTACTCTGTGCCCTTGGTTCATTGAGCTCTTACGACCATGTGCCAACCCCAATATCGGAGCCCCCTTATCGGAACCTTTTCAAGTATCAAGTGTTACAAAGAGCTGACATCCTCAACCTTTGATACGCCGACCTTCGATATGACATCATTGCTCCACGTGGCACCTCATGGGTGGTGATACGTGTCACCCAGATTTGTCCCCTTAGGCCCCCTCAAAACTCCAACACTGTCTGCGACGTGTCCTGTGGTACCGCATGTCATGTTGACATCAGGTGCCACTATAGCTTTATTGGAACCAAATATGTTGCCATGTGTCTCGCTAGAGGAGAGAGAAAAGGGCCTGTCCACCTTTGGTTTTGCGATGAAATCCTTTCTGAACATTTATCGGTGTTCCTCGACATTTTTTAACACTATCGACACATTATGGATATCACAACTTTTTAAAGGTTGTCACCTTAAGAAGTTCCGATACCTTCCGATGTGCCGATGATTTGATATGCAGGACCTCTGATATGCGATTGCTGATATGCTGGACCTCTGATATGCTGGACCTCTGATATGAGATCGCCAATATCTCTGGACATCTGATATGCGATCGCTGATACGTTGACCTTTGATATGCGATCACCGATATGTTTTTCTTTCTTAAGGCTTCAATCCTTGAAACTTCAGCAGACCATATTTTTTGATCCAGGAGTCCATTTTTGGACTTCCATATATCGTTGGAAAGCTTGTTTAGAGCACTTTCCAATGGAGAGGGTTCAATGTAGGCTTTGAATCCTTCTGCGACTTGGAAGAGGATTGCAAACTTCTCTGCTTATTTACTTGGATTTCCAAAAAATGTTGACAACTTTGCTATCAGGAAAATTTCCCTGTTTATTACAATTTAAATGCTGACACCGCAACCGTCAGCATTTTCTAAAAAATTTAAAAAACTAAGTTTATTGTGATAACAAGTTCTATGCAGAAAACTGAATGTACTTTGCCTATAATTGAGTGGAATTGAATTTACTTTGTAGAAAACTGAATGTACTTTGTAGAACACTGAATGTATTTTGCAGAAAACTGAATGTTTTACGCTGTTACAAGTACTTATAATGTAGATTTATTTTTCAAAACTTTCAGATCAACAATTGTAGATAGAACATAAACTTAAGGATCATATGAAGACAAACAAGCACAAATATAAGACATTGAGAATTAGGTCCAATGGCCAAGGCAAAACCCACAAGGGAAAACTTAAATGATTTTTCTTCTATTAGATTGTTTTAATTGTTTAGCAAAATACTCAGAGAGAGAGAGAGAGAGAGAGAGAGAGTAAAGTCACCAATCTCTGATCAACTTGCAGCTGAAGTGCTCTTGCTCTTTGCTTGAAGATCTCATTTTTTTGATCAGATCTTGTCCTTCACACTTGCTCCAACACTTCCCTTGTTCTTACTCTTCACTTGCTCTCACATTTCTTTTGCACACACTCAAAACTAGCTCTCCTTCTTCACAATGAACATTTCTTAACTCTTATTTGCTCTTTGCTTAAATAGATGAGAAAGGAGAGGAGTCACAAAATGATTTCTTTGGAAAAATGAAATGTCAAATTTAACTCACTAATAAAATGCACAAATTGGAATTTTGAACTGGCAAAATACAATGGAATATGAACAAAAATATGTTTGCCCTTCAAATCAGCTTTTCATTGAAATAACTTCAAAGCTCACAAGGGCTTACTTATAGGAAAATGGCCCTCTCAGAAAACAATACAAGCTTCAACAAAATTTGAGAAATTTTCTGGGCACTTGTAATAGCATGCATGACCTTGCAAAAATCTGCTGAATCAACCCTCGACCTCCTGGCTATTCTACAGCTTGCTCGCGACTGCTGTACAGCCCATGCACGGCTGCTGTACAACCTGCATGCACATGTGCTGTACAACCTGCAAATCTGCCTCCTGTTTTGGCCTGTGTGGGCTGATATCTTCTGCTGTGTAATCCTTGCTGTCTTCTCGAGACCTGACTGCTGGATGAAATTCCTTTATCACCCTTGCTGAGGTCTCAAGTTACTATCTTTTGTCTCTTAATCACTTCATGTGTCTTTCTTCTTCACCTAGCCTTGCCTTTATAATCTTGAGTTATTGATGGAATCAAACAACCATTGATTACCAAGTTTCAATAACCCTAATCTCTCGATGAGATTGATTGTTGAGAATAAGACTAGATCGACACTCTATATTTGCTTAATTCACTAATATAAAAACCTTACATTTCATTAGATGTTATCATTTGAATAATGACACTTCACTTTAATAATTCCTTAAAATTTAAATTAAAGTGAATTATTAAGTTAAATACTTTGGATGACTTCCACACATCTTGACACACTTGTGCGGAAGTACCTGTCTGAGCTACAAACATCAATGTGGGCCCTATATCCTTTGGAATTAACATTGTTCCTGTCATATTTCCAAGATAGGAACTTTGTGTAGTGTATAGTGATATGGAAAATTCAAAATCTTCTCTGAACTTTGTGTAGTGTATAGTGATATGGAAAATTCAAATTCAAATGAATCACATTTTCTGTTGTGTTTTTCTTTGAGATTCTACATCATATATGCTGGTTTTGGTCAAAAGCTTGAGAGATATATTTCAGTACCAGGTAAATGATAGCTACAAGGTCAATGTTATGGTTAACAATGCTGTAGCATTTCAAAACGTGCAGAAGGTTTAACCTTAGGAGTCTTCCTATGTTGATATGTTGCATTATTGTTACGTCCTAGCCTTAGGATCATGTATGCAAGATTGAAAATATTTTTATTAAATCATTTTGCTCTTTCTACGACATTAGTGGTATGTAGGGATGTAACATAACTCCACCTTTAGGAGACTTATCCTGAATTTCTTGTGATTCCCTTGCAAAGGCTGATGCAATAGCTTATTTTATTTCTTTAGAGCCAAAATTGATCAACTATATCTGGGAGATGTCTGGTGTATCTTGAAGACAGATGGTTAATTTGATTGTTGTTTCCTTATTTCAGATTTTTGAACGATCTTGGAGTCCTGTGTCGAACTTGGCATAGAAGTTTTATTGACTGTACTATTAAAAATGTATTCTGCTGCTGAAGTTCAATTGAGTTCTCCACTGTAGTCCTTTTTAATCAATTTTCAATGAATTTACTCTAAGATTGCTAAGATTTAAAGAGCTTGATGCTTCATCTCTTTGAGGCGGTGAGTATTCGGAAGCCAATTATAATGGTGGCGTAGATTTTAAGGTAGCTTAGGTCATGAATGTGCATCCTTGCCCCTATATGGTTGAGGTTGTGTTTAGGCTCAGCACAATAAATCCAAGGTGTGGAGAACAATTAGCTATTATTTTTTGTTAGTTTTGAATAGGTGGCTTTATGTAATTTTTCATGCAGCCCTGTATATAGATGTATAGCCATCTGAATTGAGTAAACAATGGTGGGCATGACAATAAGTTAGCCTAAGGTATAATTTTTATTTATTTATTTTTATTTTTTTAAATGTATCTGACATCTAATATGTTGCAGATTGTCAAGCAGGGCATTCCTATGGCCGAGCCTTCTGAAGCATAACAGAGGCTAAGTTAAAATGAATTTTGTCCCTTTGCAAAAAAGTTACAGTTATCTACTTCCAAGGATTTTGCATTCCTTTCCTCAAAGTTAGATGAAATTGTTGTGATTTGCACAGAAGTGGTTGTAAAATATTGTACAACATATGTTGTTGAGCAAGCTTATATTGTCATCTTCATACCCTTGTAAGCAAAGCAACAATATCTAGCTACACCACTTTTCAATTTTGAAAGAACACGACGGTAGTAATTGGAATATGTTGTGGTATGACAACTGGTGTTATGCATTGTATGTAATATATACCCTTCTCTACTCCAGTAGTAATTATATAAAAAATAGTTTCATTAATGCCTCCTGCATATTAATATTTTTCCAGCAGACAGTTTATACTCGTTGCCAAAATTTTGTAAGTAATGTTTCATCCTGTTAGGGGAACTGTAAATAAAAAAAATATTATTTTATTAGTGATAAATGAAATATGGTTTGAGCTCTATCTTGGTTGCTGAGATCTAAATTTGAGTGTAGCTTTGTGGCAAATTATTGCTTAGCAAGTTTGTTGTTGGACAAGTGAATATATAAATATTGCTTAAAATTGTTTCTATGTAAATTGGTTTTGCCATAGCATGAGTTCACGAGTCCCGTAAACTATAAAAATAAATTTATCCCCCAATTTTTTTCTATTTTTTTGGAATTAAAATAATTTTAATTTTTCTTGAATCTAGAAATGTTGGAAAAACTGAGGATTGTAACATGTACTGATCCAAAATGGATCTAAATTATTCTCTTTCTGACCTTTTGGCAAAGTTTGAAGTCAAGGATCAATTTGGAGCTCAAAGGTCAAACACCTCATCGTGAAATGAATCACTTGATGGTTGGCATGTCAATGCAGCAAATACCCAATGGAAATGCAACCAACGAGAGACAGGAAAAAATGTAACTTGGGACGTCTGTTCATAGATCAGAAGAGAAAATGAGGGTAGCAGCAGAGGAGTGAAGGTGGACGTCTGCTCATAGATCAGAAGACAAAATGCAAAATGTCGCGGATAAGAATACATAAAATCTCTGTTGAGGTTGTATAGGTCATCCTTTGTAAAGTTTTCCCATGCATGATTAATAAGCCGTCAAATGCTGGTTTTTCTGTTCATGTTCCCAAGGTAAGAATTTTGTTGTAATGGCATTAATTACTTTGTAATTGGATCACCCATTTAACTATCAAATAGACTACATATAGCTGATTTAGTGTTTGTTTGTTCGCTCGTATAATCTATGGTGTGTGTAAATTCCTGGGCTAACCCAGATTAGCGTAACAATGAATATCTTAATCAATTGCTGGAATCAATGTATGGCAGCCACAACACTAATTACCCACTTGATGTCCGCTGGCCGGCATTGAATTTTTCTTATTGTATGGCTGATGGTTTCCTACAACTTTGTAATGCCCTATTTGACTTTATCATCTTACATTAGCTTATTAGCTGACTTAATTGTGCTTGATTCCAATAAGTATTATTAGCATACATAAGTATTATTATTAATATTCCAATAAGTATTATTAGTATACATATGAGTATGCTATTTACATACCCATGCCTTGCACGAATACACTAGTATTTTAAAGCTTAAAATTAAATAATAAAATAAATGGTTCAACTTGATTAATGACTAATTTTGATTAATGTTTAATTAACTTAAAAATCTTGGCTTTTAATTTTTAATTAATTAATTAATTTACTATATATTATTATTTTTTTTGAATTTGTCTACTCCTATATTGATACAAAATAGTTTTACAAAGAGGCCACTGCCTCGAGAAATCTAGCCCAGAGATGCGGCATGCTCACATAGCAAAGTTGAACACTGTCCAAAAAGACTTGCTGAGGATTGACCTGAAGGACTGCTAGGAACATAACCATGACTTGTACAAAGAAACATATAACCCCCATTATCGTGCTTGAAACTAAAGACTGAACAATGGTAATTCAGCAACCAAAACAAGATAACTGGGCCCAGGCAAGAAAACAGAGAAGCGTTGCCCAGAACAAAACTGAGGTCAGACCTCAAAAGCAGCTGAGACCGAGATCGAGACCAAAATACACAGGCTAGAAGAGTGCCGCCCATGTAGGGGAAACCGACAATTAGACTTTGGAGCAAAGGACTAAGCATGAGAACTGGTAAGCATATCATGGCTGTAAAATAGGTGTAAATTGAGCATCCTCGAACGCACAATGGAACAAAAAACCATTGGACACAGACTTGCTTAATCTTCATCAGAAGTGGAGGGTTGCTCTTCAATGATGCGACACCCATATTTGTAGACGTCTTCGTCTTCAGAGGGATGGCCCTCTTTGCTTGAAGAACCACCTCCAGTAGGGACGCTCGGACCAGCCTGATTGTCCATGACCTGGGTTGCAATGCACTTGGCTTCTAATTATTAAGTAATATTGATATATACCTATTATTAGATACTTTTGAATTCGTAATATTATTTTACTGATGACTTAATATTAATATTTTATTATTATTCATTTTCCAAAGTTTGACAAGTTGTCTCAAATTTATTTATGAATTAAATATCAATATTGAGAATATCAATATTGCGATATTTTCTACGAAATGATATATTGCTTGCTAGGGAAATATCGTGATTTTGAAAATATCGCAATATATTTAGAAATATCTTTGATATTTCGGCCAAAAATTGTACGACGGCAGAAATATCATCAAACATGTGGGACCACAACTACAAAATCGATTTTTTTGACTTTTAATTGGTCATTTTGCATTGTTGGTTTTGGAGAAAGAAGGGGAAGAGCTTTGTGGTGGTTTTCAAGGAGGGACAGAGGACAAAACAACCATTATCATCACCAACCATTTTTTTTTGTGGATCAATCATCAAAGATTCAAGATTAGTGAGACAAACTTCATTGTTTCCATTAATATTTATGTTCTTAAAAACTTTGATGTTAATGGTTTTTTCAAAGATTTACGGTTGCTCTTGCTTTCCCCTTTGTCAACCAACATTTTGTTGCTTTTTTTGTCACTTGCTATGATTTTTGTGTCCATGAACCAGTGGAAGGGTTTTCTCCATATTTGGACAACAAGCTTCATTTATTTATTTATTTTTATTTCTCAAAATTTCTTATGCATCCTTTTATTGCCATTTTTCATTGCAAATATTGTAGTAAAAATATGATTTTTTAAAATGAAGCGGTTGTTGTTTTTTGTGTATGCCATTTTTGTGTTTTTGGTGCCTATGTTTGAATTTTTACATTGTCCATTAATCCACTATAAATATGCCAAAACCCTTGGACCCATTTTGGCAGTATGGGGAACTTGATGGTGGGGCAAATCGAGCATATTTATCATGCAAATTGTGTGGGACCAAGATGACGAGAGGGGTTACACGATTGAAATACCATCTGGTTAGACCTCTTTGGACATGATGTTGGGTTTTTTACGAATTCTAGTGTAGAGCTTATAAGAGCTACACTTGGAGAAATTCATGAAAAATACAAAAATAAACAAGAGGCAAAAAGAAACAAGGCTGAACGTGCAACCAAATGATCATGGATATATGCTTCAGAGTTTGAGCCTGAGGTTAGTGGGAGGGGCTCCATAGTGTCACCTATTGATGTCATTGGGAATGGGAAGTTATCATATTTTGTTCCACGAACTAGATCGGGAGCACAACCTTCCATAAAGTCATTTGTTAAAAAGAATAAGCAAGAAGCATACATAGTTATTGGGAGGTGTCTTTTCTAGAGTGACTTACCTCTCAGCATCACTAATAAATATTTATTTTGGCAGCCAATGTGTGATGCTATTGCTATTGTAGGCCTAGGGTACAAAAGTGCTACATATGTGGAGTTGCGGGGGCCAATCCTTTAAGCGGAAAAACATGACATCAACTCTAGATTGATGGAGTTGAAACAAACATGGGAGGTGTCTGGATGCATAGTGATGTTTGATGGCTGGACAGATAGGAAGGGTATGACTCTTTTAAATTTTTTGGTACATTATCCTAAAGGTACTATGTTTATTAAATCAGTGGATGTATCGACACATAAAAGATGCAACATTGATATGTGAGTTGTTAGATGGGTTCGTCCAGGAGATTGGTTTGCAGAATGTGGTGCAAGTCATAGCAAATAATGCAATTAATTATGGGGTCGTTGATAGGATGTTTATAGACACACATTGCACATTATTCTGGACTCCATGTGCAACACATTGTATCGGTTTGCTGCTTGCGGATATGGGGAAACTCTCCTTTATCAAAAAAGTGATTGATATGGCTTGGTGCACCACCAAAAACAGGAAGTTGCGACATCCTGCAATCACACTTTTTGCAACCAACTTTATTACTCTTCAAACTTTGTTTCGACGCCAGTTTGAGTTGAAGAAAATGTTTGTTTTCGATGAGTGATGTGATTGTAGAAAATATTGTTGCCCAAAATTGTCCAAGCAATACGCGACAATGCTCAGGGTGAGGGCTGTCACTCTGATTTCTGCCTTCTCTATTCTAGCTGGCTCTCTACAACAAGCTATGGGGGGTAGTCCCTGTGAAATGTGAAGATGAGAGACTTGTTGACAACCAACAAGTCTGGGAGACACAATTGAATAACCTAACAACTTGGTTAAATTAGCAAGTTAAATGATTTGATTAAATTATTGTGGAAGACTAGTGCCTTAAATGGAGTCAATTACTTGCTTAAGGCAAATTGTTTACCAAGCCACCAGATAAACCACTGTTGCTTAAGGATGCTTCACTATCCTAAATGAGATGCAAATTTTATAATTTAGATGAAATGTAAAATCTTCGTTTATTTTAAATTATATGCCTATCTAGGTGTAACATTCCTCTTTACTGTTTTGAAGCTAGTCTTTAGGGTAGGTTGTGAGAGAGAAACCAAGGGGAAGCAAGTGAGGGCTTGATTAACGATCCATCCCCTTGGGTTCTAACCACCTGATGCCTCTAGCGCTGCAAAGATTGTGGCTCTAACGACTGCGAGGTCACCGATAACCACTATAGAGGTTCTAGAATCCACAAGCTAGATGAGAAGGGTGGGTGTATCTCTTTATCGACCAAGCTTATGCTTGGAAGTTAATTAATTAATGCAAAAGGCTAGTCCTAAGATGTAAATGCAAGATATGAGTGATTTTTCTTTAAGTGGGATTATTTGGTTTCTTAAGTACTTAGGGACAAATAATGATTTTCAAATTGAAACAGTGAAGTACTTAGACAATGAACAAGGGGAACTTTCACCACAAGAGAAAGTGCTCAAATTAAATGGTGCCAATAATACCAAAAGACAATTACTTAAGAGATAGACAAAATCAAATAGAGAAGATCAATGCTCCTTAACACAATTAGTAATCTTCAAGGTTATAGCAATGAATTATTAATATGCCAATTAACTCTTTATGGACACAATTAGATCTCTTATCACAAAATTTGATTTAGGTGCTTTAAGAGTGACTTAGATTATTAACCTTCAAGAGCTATTTAACTCAATGATGAATAATGTATCCACTTATCCAACAATGATAATAAGAATGAGCAATAAGAGCACTGATCACAATATCACTTAGAACAATTAACCCATCTCATTAAACAATAATCAAATCAATTAGAGCACTTGTGTGTGTTGATGCAAAATTGCAAATAGATGGCAATGATGCATAAATGCAGCATGGATCAGAAAAGAGACATATGATTGCAACAATAAGAAAATCACCCAATTAGACAATTAAACACTTATCCAAGATCCACAAGGTACAAGGAACAAAAGCTAAGTGAAAGGTAGATGACCTTCAAATCTTTTTCTTTCATTGTAATATTTATGTCAGACCTTTATGCAATAAATTTCAGACCTCAAATTATTATTTCAGTTTTCAAAAATTGATCAAATATGTTAAGAGATGTAAGCCCAATGAGTACAAGTGACAAGATAATGATGAAATATGATGACCAATGAGTTATATGACCACTGTTATTCAATTTTATCAATGTTGTAAGTGTTTTTATGTGGTTGTAGCAAACATATCATATCTGAAATAAACCTAACAGGCCACAAGAAACTCATTTATATGCACTCAAATTGATTTAGGCTTAATTCCCAATGCCTTTTGTTTATTAATGAATTTAGGCTTTAAAAAAATGTGTTAAGGCCTTGAATATACTGTTGCCATAAAATAATTCAGAATTTAAATTTAGGAAAATGATAAAATTAGAGGGTTGAAGTGCAAACCAAGATGCCTTGTGGCCTTGTAGATGGCCAATGAGATTTCCAATGAACTTGAGAACCTACAACCACCAAGTTAGCTCTAGAAATGCTGCAAAACCAAATGTTAGAGATGAAATATGAAATCAATGATTGAATAATGGCTGAATGAGGGCTAGGATAAGAGGCTAGGGTTAGGAAAAACCCCAAACCAGGGCTAGGGGAGGCAAACAAGGGCAGAAAGGAGGGAGAAAAAGTATTAGAAGGCCACGATAAAGGAGAGGAAGCCCCTTAGGGCCAACATCAAGCCTAGAAGGGTTGATGCTGGGCAAGGGAAGGTCCTAGAGGACTCACGATAGGCAAGGGAAGCCCCACAAGGGGCCACAACTCAAGGGAAGGAGCCTTTAAGACTCATGATAGAACCTAAAAAGGTTGTTGTCTAGGTGAAAGGGAGATCGAGGCCTCTCTAAGCCTGCAACTAGGGTTTAAATGGGGGTCGTGGGCCTTAAGGGGCCACAACAAGCCATAAGTGTTGAAGAATGTAACTAGTGTTGGTCTTCATAAGTGTATTTGAATCATGATGTAATGTATTTGTCAAAAGAAAGAAAAAAAACAAATTATTGTTAAAGAAAATTTTCTTATTAGAGCATGGGTTTCATGCTTGGGTCAATTATTTATAGGCCAAAGCCTCCATTGTAGGCTTCTAGGGTTTATATCAAGTGGTCTTGTCCATGTCATATTGTAAAAGACCCTTCTTGGTCTCTATTTGTCAAAGAAGAAATTTATTTTATTGTAAAATAGGTCAATTAGGCCTCCTCCACCAAGTCGGCCTCAAACTGGACAAGTTGGCCAAATTCTTAGGGGCAAAAACACCTATATAAAGACAACAACTCAACCTCATTTGTCACTCACTCAAGTTCGATTTGCAACTTCCGGGGCTAGAAAAAGTGTGAATTTCAAGGACGGAAGAGGAAAGGGCTAGTGGAGGAGTTCTCTCTCAAGCATAAGAAGTCAAAATTATCTCTCTTCTTGTCTAACGTGTGAAGCTACTAGAGGGGCCGAAAACTGCAGAGTTGAAGCTGGGCTGATATTTTGTAGCCGAGGGTCGAAATTCTATAGTTGGGAAGTTGGATTCTGGATTATCGCTGGGCTGAAGCTACTGGATAAGAAGAGACTACTAAATCATCTTGTTAGACTGACTTGGTGGAGGAGGAAGGTCTTTTGGTCTAAGGTCTTGGTCTATCTCATTTTGACTCTACTAAAGGAAGAGTTCTTTCATTGGGTTTTCCCTTATATAAGGGTTTTAGCCCTGGCTAAGTGCTACATTTTGTGTCCATGATCTTCATGTTTCTATTTTGATAATTGCTTGATGAGAAAAATATAAAGGAAGAACAAAAGGAAGTTAATAAAAAAATAATAATATTACAAGTAATTATTAATATAAGAAAATCTTTCTGCCTTTTCGATTTTCTAACATGGTATCAGAGCTAAGGTGAAGAAGAAGGAAAAATGCAGGTTGAAGATCTATTGAGGAAAAGGAGATCAAAGGAAGGTAATTAAGGAACAATGATGATATAAAGAAACAAGTCTACTATCTATAGGAATTATGTCAAACTCAATGAAGGGAGAAAACAAACTAAAGGAGAATCCAACTACATGACTTGGAAAAAGAGGATAAATCTCATCTTTGAAAATAACAAAGGTTTGGATCTGGTTCAAGGAAAAGTCAAGAAGCCTACATATGAAGCAGATAAAGCAAAGTTCAAAGAAACAAAAATCTTGGCCATAAACCTAATAGTGGATGGAGTAAATGACAACCTCATCCCATATATATCCAACATAGGTTCCACTCAAGAAATGTATGAGACTCCTTCCAAATTATTCACCATCAAGAACATTGGTCAAATAACAAGTCGCAAGATTGAATTAAGAAATATTAATATGACAAAATAGGACACTGCATCATATTACTTTATAAGGATATCTAGAATCAGAGATGAACTCCAAGCAATAGATAAAGTTTTCCTAGGAAAAGACCTCGTAATTATTGCTCTTCTAGAACAACCAAAATCTTGGAGTGCCTTTGCATGATGACTTAATAGTTGGAAGGATACTCCAACATTTGAACAAATATGGAATGAATGCAGTCAAGAAGAAGCTCGAGAATCATTAGTAAACAACAAGGATGATGAAGAAGAAAACATCTATAATGCCTATTCTGCTCATCACAAGAAGTTCAAAGGACTAAAGAAGAATGATGACCTATCCAAGATCGAATGTTACAATTGTCATAAGATGGGTCTTTATAAAAACCATTGTCCTGAGAATCCAAGGAATAAGAAGAGAGATAAGGATCAAGCAAATACTGCCGATGAAGCACCGCTGAAGAAGAATAAGACTGAGGAACCAGAAGGCAAGGACTTATGCTACTAAGTTCTATCCTACATATCCTTCTTAGTTTTGTATTGTTTTCCTTTATGCTTTGATTTCTAGAGTTTGTAGGTCTAACATGTCTTGTTAGAACAATTTTAAATTATTTTGATAGGTTGTAGGTATCCTTCAAAAGGATTGGGTTAAGAGGGAGCCTCCACCATTTCACCAAAAAGATAAGTATTTTGTTCTTTGTTTCATCTTTTCATGTTTGGTTTCCTCCTCACATCAATTGTATGCTAATAACCTTTTTCTTTATATTTTCCTTGGTTAGGAAAGACTACAAAATACACAAAGGTTATGGAGGAGACCTCAAATGATAAACTCGAAGCATGGAAGAAGTTTTGTTGTAAAGAAAAGCTCTTCAAGAATTGATGTCCTATAAGGTTTGTTAAGGAACAACTGAAATGTATGCCTTAGACTATAAACTTTGTTAAAAAGTTCTCTTCATATAAAATGTACAATCATTCTTTTTTTGAAATTTGCTTTACATTATTGACATCATTATGTCTAGGGTGTTGAATCACAAAGATTCTTGGTTGGGTGATTAGTCATTAGATTGAATCTACCCTCATGATATTATTTGATCATTATGTGTAAGCCTAACCTTTATGGTTCACCACAAAACCATAACTTCTTGTTCCTAAGGGTATGTCAATATTGATTATGAAACCCTAGTCTACATAAGGTTGTTGATGAAATCTAGAATTCCTATTCTTTTGATGAAGTGTTAACATGTTTGATCTAGTTGGACACCCATGAGACCATTCATTGTGCCCCACAACCATTTGGGAGAAACACAAATGTTTTGCTTGGAAACCCAGGGGCCAACCCCTTGGTCATCATTTTGAGATCCCTCCTCTTCATCCTGGCACATGGAGGACTTGCCTTAGCCTTCCAATAGGGTCATTATTGTGCATATTAAAGTCATTTTTAGGGGCTTATTAGGCTTATTAGACAAATTGAATTGGTTTGAGACTTGAGAAAGATCTGAAGATGTATTTGGCACCGTTGAAGAAATGAAAGAATAAGAAAACTTCTAAAAAATTGTATATAACTTGATGATGAAAGTAGCAATAGAACTATTGAGGACCCCGAAGGTTTGCATTTGCTTGTATGTATATTTGAAAGTTTGTTATTGATTGGGATTTGTGTTTGTATAGGTAAATCTCTCCATAAAAAGGTTGAACACTCTGGAAGCATGTTTGGACAAATGGATATATCTAGTTTGATAGGGAGAGTTGAAGTATCTAATGGTGGATGCTTGGGAGGACATCTGGCCGACCTATGTGTTGATGTCTAGATCCCGAAGAGGGAGGTTGACGTTGGTCATGGAGCTCCGACCTTGGATACACACCTAGATCCTTGGGTTGATGGTTAGCTAGTAAACCTTATGGTACCTAGAGTGGTTGAAAGCTTGAATCCATCTTAGTTTCACTCGGATAGAATACCTTGGTTAGGTATCTAGTCCGCAACACTGAGTGTGCTAGAACTCTTCGTAGTTGATTTTGAGACCTTCCATATATATATATATATATATATATATAATTATGAAGTGTAACTAGTGTTGGTCTTCATAATTGTATTTGAATCATGATGTAATGTATTTGTCGAAAGAAAGAAAAATAAATTTTATTATTAAATAAATTGACTTATTAAAGCATAGGTTTCATGCTTGGGTCAATTGTTCATAGTCCAAAGCATCCATTGTAGGCTTCTAGGGTTTATATCTGATGCAGGAGCATCGGACCTGGCCAACAATGTGGAAAATTGTCCACATGTTGTGGCCTGATAGGGTGAAATTTATTTCTGTGTTAATGTACAGTTACTAAAGAGGTCGATTTCATAAACAATTAGTTATTATTGTAAGTGGGTGTGTTACAACAGGTGTAAGTGAGCGCTACTAGTTAGGAGTTTTACTTGCTAGAATTTTAAATTAAAAGATAACGTATTAGTTTGTAGACAATGTAATAAAAAAAAACGAAGAGATTTGAGTTAGTTTTAATGTGTGATATTCTGTTAGCTCGGATCAGATCAGAGTGCCGAAAACTTGCAAGTGTAAATCCCCGGAATCGCGGCATGCCCCCTGGCAGCTGGACGACAATCCGATTCAGAGCTGACAATCCAAGTGTTTGGTTCATGCGTTGTCATCTGGAAGTATACACAACGTGGGGACTGAAGATAGCGTTTGTCGTGGAGAATGGAGATGGACCCAACCAATCCGTTTTGCCTCCTCTGAAGGACCTTCCGAAATGCTAATTATTCCAATGATGGACCAGCCATGCTTACGGCTTCGTTCTCCACATTCTTCTCGTTTTAGTTGCGTCATTACTTATTTCATTAACGGGATCCAAATCAACGATGGGCTCTCTGTCGTTTTTGGGTAGTATTAGAGCATTTTAACGCTGATGTAAACATATTTGATATATTATTATGTTGTGATAGATGTAAACAGATTGTATCGGTGGATACAATCAATGAATGGGTGTGTTCATTTGTTAATGGTAATAACACTAACGCAGTTGGAAAATAAATGTTTTCTGTTTCGTTTGAAACCAACGATGGTTATCTTTTATGCGTTGGGAAAAGAGTGTGATGGGCTGCGCCAGTATGAAACTAAGAAGAATCCAGTTTGATGTGAACAGAAACAAAGGTTCTATTTTGGTAGTCCGGCATCTTAAAGGTAAAGAAGATCGCTTTATCTGTATACTGAAATCTGTTGTTTGAAATTTAACGGATTGATCTCA
This sequence comes from Pinus taeda, assembly GCA_000404065.3. Lineage (NCBI taxonomy): Eukaryota > Viridiplantae > Streptophyta > Pinopsida > Pinales > Pinaceae > Pinus > Pinus taeda. The sequence goes on from APFE030723508.1 coordinate 71,346, forward strand.
GTCGCAGGTGCATTATTTGGTATCGGAGCCAAAAGATACAGGTGGTTTCAGCCAAGATGCCGCCAAGGCGAGGAATTGGTCGAGGAAGACCAGAACCAAATGCAGTCCTGATAGAAGAAGTGCAAAGACTGCGTGAACGAATGGAGACAATGGAAACAACTCAGAGAAGAGCACCTGATGAGAGAACTGAGAGTTCTTCAGAAGAATCTGATGAAGAGGACAAAGCAGGAGAAGAAAATGAAACTGCCAAAGTCCTCAAGATGCTGGCAAAAGTTGGAAGCAAATCCAAGATAGAAATTCCTATGTATGAAGGGAGTTTAAATGCCGAGGAGCTCATGGATTGGATCAGATCCATAGATCAGTATTTCGATTATGAAGAGGTTGAGGAGAATAAGAGGGTGAAGTTTGCAGTCACTACACTGAAGGGCCATGCAACCATCTGGTGGGACGAGTTACAGACATCAAGAACGCGAAAGGGGAAATCTAAGATCAAGCAGTGGGATAAAATGGTAAGCAAACTGAAAGCCAAGTTTTTGCCTAAAGACTATCATTTGAATCTTTTTAAGCAGATGCAAAATTTGAAGCATAAAGGAATGTCTGTTAAAGAATATACTGAAGAATTTTACAGGTTAAGCATCAGAACAGGGCATGTAGAAGATGATTTGGAGAAAGTAGCCAGATATGTTAATGGGCTAAGGTATGAGATCCAAGACGAGATTAGCCTGTTAAGTTTGAAAACTGTTGAAGATGCCTATCAAGCAAGTTTGAAAGCAGAGGAGAAAATATTGCGGAAACAGAGTCAAAGAAACAGAGGAAGGAGCTCAGCAAGAGGTAGAGGATCAGCCAGATCCAGAGGAACACAACATCAGTTTGAAGCAGGAAGTTCAAGCAGCAGATCACCACAGATTGGTGAATCTAGTAGAGGGAGATTCGTGCCCAGAGGAAGAGGGCGAGGAAGAGATGTTAGGTGTTATACCTGTGGAGAATGGGGACATATGTCGCGGGACTGTCCTCATAACAAATCAGCAAGCCCGAGGGGTGCAGATGTGGCTGAGGCAAAGCCGGAACCACCTCGACTTGTAGAGAAGGAAGAACCACCGGAGGAAGGTGAATCATTTTTGCTCATAAGGACTTTGCTGAGATCAGAAAAAGAGATTGGAGAACCTGCGCAAAGGAAGAACTTGTTCAGGACTACATGCAAATCAAAGGGTAAGTGCTGTAAGGTTATAATTGATAGCGGGAGTACTGACAATCTTGTGTCTACAGAGATGGTGGAAAAGCTTGGGTTAACAAAGAAAGTGCATCCTGCACCTTACAAAGTATCTTGGCTTCAGAAGGGTCATCAAGTCACCGTGACAGAATAATGTAATGTGGAAATGCAGATTGGCACATACAGAGATGTGATTTTATGTGACATAATGCCCATGGACGTATGTCACCTGTTATTGGGGAGACCATGGCAATTTGACCGAAAGGCGATTCATGATGGAATAAGAAATACATACACCATAGAAAAGGATGGAGTTAAGCATACATTGCTGCCAGTGAAGAATGACGCTGATAAAGAGCTGCCTGAAAATAATATTATCCTGATTAGTGGCAAAGAATTTCTAAAAGAGGTGGATAAAAGCGCAGAGATGCATTTCGCTATCGTGGGAAGGCCAAAGGTAATTTTAACCTCCACAAATTTACATGATTGGCCTGAAGAAATTCAATCCATGTTAAATAGTTACATGGATATCATTGTGGATGAATTGCCAAATGAATTACCATCGATTAGAAGTATAAGTCACCATATCGACTTAATACCAGGAGCAAGTCTACCTAATAAAGCTACATATAGACTAACTCCTCAGGAAAATGCAGAAGTTGCAAGACAGGTTCAAGAACTGATGGACAAGGGGTTGATTCGAGAAAGTCTGGGTCCGTGTGCTGTGCCAATGGTGCTTAGTCCGAAAAAGGGAGGAGAATGGCGCATGTGCACCGATTCCAGAGCTATCAACAAGATAACAGTCAGGTATAGATTTCCTTTGCCTAGGATGGATGATTTAATGGATTGTTTAAGTGGATCCAGGTACTTTACTAAGATAGATCTGAAAAGCAGGTATCATCAGATCAGAATTCGGGAAGGCGATGAGTGGAAAACCGCTTTCAAAACCAACAGTGGACTGTATGAGTGGTTAGTGATGCCTTTTGGGCTCACTAATGCGCCCATCACATTCATGAGACTAATGAATGAGGTTCTGAAAGAATATACAGGTAAATTTGTTGTTGTTTACCTTGATGATATTCTAGTTTTCAGCAAAAGTAAAGAGGAACATTTGGAACACTTGAAGTTAGTTTTGAAAACTCCGCAGAAAGAGAAACTACTAATCAATCTGAAGAAATGTAGTTTCATGAAAGAGGAGCTGGTATATTTGGGATTTGTGATTTCCAGAGACAGTTTGAAAATGGATCCGGAAAAGGTACAAGCAATCAAAAACTGGCCTACTCCCAGGAGTGTCTTTGAGGTAAGAAGTTTCCATGGACTTGCTAGTTTTTACCGAAAATTTATAAAGGGATTTAGTCAAGTTTGTGCACCAATCCTTGAGACAATCAAGGAGGTCAATCAACCATTTCGATGGACAGAAGCAGCTAATAGGAATTTTAATTTGTTGAAAAGAAAGATAACAGAAAAGCCTATTCTAGCCTTACCAAATTTTGAGAAAGTATTTCAAGTGGAAACCGATGCAAGTGGAGAAGCAGTTGGTGCGGTGCTAAGCCAAGAGCAAAGGCCAATAGCATATTTCAGCGAGAAGTTAAATGATGCAAAGAAAAAATATTCTTCTTATGATAAAGAATTTTACGCTATTGTGCAGGCATTAAAAAAGTGGAGGCATTACTTGCTA
>APFE030723508.1:95647-112189 GCA_000404065.3 Pinus taeda
TCTGCAGTCTTATGCTGAGGTTGTTGGGCATCCTTCTTGGGAGTCCGCCATGGAGGAGGAGTATAACTCCCTCCTTGAGAACTAGACCTGGGATCTGGTCCCCCTTCCTTCAGGAAGGAAACTTGTTTGATGTAAATTGGTCTACAGGACCAAGAGTGTTGCAGATGGGCAAATCACCAGACAGAAAGCCACGCTAGTAGCCAAAGGCTTCTAGCAAGTGCATGGCATTGATTATGATGAAACCTTTGCTCCAGTAGCAAAGATGGATTCCATACGCCTTGCACTTGCCATTGCGGCTTCCCAGGGGTGGGAAGTACATCAAATGGATGTGAAGAATGCATTTCTTCACGGAGATCTATCTGAGGAGATCTACATGGAGCAGCCACATGGTTTCATTCAGAATTAATCTTTGGTCTGCAGACTGAAGAAGTCTCTCTACGGCCTTAAGCAGGCCCTGAGAGCTTGGTATGCGAAGATGGATTCTTTTCTCTTATCGCAAAACTTTGAAAGATGTAAGTCTGATCTAAATGTTTACATGCTCAGGACACATGATTCTCTTCTTATCTTAGTTTTGTATGTGGATGATCTCCTAATCACTGGTAGCTCGGCTTCAGCCATTGCTGCAGTCAAGAGGGCTTTGCATGATAGGTTCTTGATGACGGACATGGGTCCATTACACTTCTTTCTTGGTCTTGAGATCAGCGAGGATGCCACATGCATCAAACTCTCTCAAGCTAAGTATGCACGGGATCTCCTCGAGAGATTTTACATGACTGACTGCAAGCCACCACCGACTCCTTCTCTGTCTGGGGTCTGCCTTGAGGATGGAGGTGACACTCCATTAGTTGACAGTACTCTCTACCGACAGCTAGTGGGGAGCTTACTGTACCTCACCCACTCTAGACCAGATTTCTCATATGCAGTAGGGGCAGTTTCCAGATACATGCAGGAACCGCATGAGCTACACTAGAATGTTGCCAAGCGCATCCTCCGATATGTGCAGGGCACAATCACCTTCGGGATTCACTATGCAGTAGGCATTGCATTGAATCTCCTTGGTTTCACAGATTCTGATTGGGCGGGTGACAACATTGATCGCAAGTCCACCTCAAGATATTCACTCAGTCTAGGGTCTGGACCTATCTGTTGGTTGAGCAAGAAGCAGGATTCTATTGCTCTCTCTTCAGCTGAGGCCGACTACAGAGGAGTAGTCAACATGACCATTCAGGCTCTGTGGCTACAACACTGCGTCACTAAGTTGGGCGTCTAGCTCCACCAGTCCACTGTCATCTGGCGTGACAACCAGAGCACTCTTAAATTTTTAAGGGATCTAGTACAGCGGCAATGGACGAAGCACATAGAGAACCATATGCACTACATCAAAGACAGTACATGATCGGGTCATTGATTTGCAGTTCTATCCTTCAGCAAAACAAACTGCAGACATCTTCACCAAGACATTCACTGAGCAAAAGCTTCACTCTCTAGGCGATCGTCTTGGAGTGAAGGACACAATTGTATAGCAACTATCTTTTCTTTCTCTTTTCTTTTGATTACATTGTATTTTGAGGGGGGTTTCTCCCACGAGGTTTTCCCTCTTTCCTCAATTTTAGTACAAGTTGCGCTGTATTTTGGGTGACCTTTGGCATTATTTGCCAAGGCTCATTTTCTATTTTTCCCCATAGTGGTGTTCAGGGAAGGTGTTGGAGGTACTACACACCTAGGACCTTCATTACTAGCACATGCGGACACTTAGTTAGAGCATGGGACTACATGCAAGATCTTTTCTGCATGATTTACTCCCTGATTTGCTCCTCCTTTCACTCCGCAACTGGCTAATTCTCTCCGGAACTTGTTGTAGGTGTTGAATCCTCTCATTGATCACCACTATGGTGCATTACCTTGGGATCTTCACTCAATAATGCTATATCATGAGCATTTTAACCTATTTTATGAATCAATCATTTTTTTTGTTCTTTTGATTCTTTTAGTGTTTTTGCTCTGCAAAGGTGTGTGTTCAACCTTTATAGCTAGATTTATCTCTGCATATTTTCTAACACATTTACATGAACACCATGAAACAACCACTCCTCTCGTTGCTTTGTTTCGTTCAGAAAGTCGTCCGGTAGCATGGATGAGTCTTTGGCCCACTCTTTGCTCGTACGTCTAACCACCCAAATAAAACTATAATCGCTCTCCTTGAGACCCATTGCTATTTCCTCTATTTGGCTTTTCGACATAGGGAATAGGCTGCCGAACCAAACGTATTGACCGCCTTTGGGGTCTTGTCGTGCAGCCATTGTGTGCAGTCCATCTCTACCTGATAGCTGGTCGCCACAACGGAGTCAGGAGGATCTGAGAAGTCGAGGTATGCTGAAGGGAGCAATGGCCCCACGCAGTACACTCATATTTTCTCCCACTAAGCCTCCACCACATGACTGTCTAACCCGTGGAAGTAATTGGCTACAACCTAGTGTGCTTCTCTGACTGTTTGAAAACAGCGAGCAACCACTCCGGTGATTACATTATCTGGGCTTCGTTTTCACCACATAGGAAGGTCTGCGAGGCGCAAAGGTGTCACACCTGGAATGTGGAATAACGATTCCTCCCCACCTTCCGCTGCAAAACAATTTGAAAAAAAACAAATCATTACAACGTTGAGAAAACGGGGGAAATTATTAATTAATTATGGTTTGAAGATAGACTCTAGTAATGTTGAATAAACCCAAATCTGTGTAGATTGATATAAAAGGAAAAATATTCCAGAGATTTTCACTAACAGCCTCATTGATTGATTAGGAGCAGCAAATTTAAATAAATTATCACCTAAGTATGAATGACAAACGATGGAAAAGACCGACACATTTTGCGTCCAGAAGGAAACGGACAGCAGGCGCAGCTTGTTGGCAAGAGGCACTGCCCAGCCGAGGAAAGTATCAGCGACAATGCAGGAGATGGGGGTTGCACTGGATTGATTGAGATTCTTTATGATCTCCTCGACGTGGTTTTCCATATTATCCAGCGACTAAGCATACTGTGGGAGCTTGTTCCATCTCTCGAACTCGCCGGGCAGGCAATCGGGTATTGACACCCGCCGAATGTCAAGGCCAAGATTCCGAGCGTGATCAAATGCATCCAGACCGGTGCCGGTATCACTGTGAGTGATGATGTTGTGCCATGATTGTGTGAGGACAAATGTGATGGCCATGCCCTTGGAGGCGAGCTTCTTTGCGAGCTGCATCATGGGGTTGATGTGGCCTTTTCCAGGCATCGGAACGACTACGACATGAATCCCAGTTTTGCCTTCACACTCATCCATATCTGTTGACAGCAATTTCCCCTTTCGTTTCGTTTCAATGTTCATTGTTTTATAACGTCTCACAGAGCCGTGCTAAGCAGAGATTCATTGCAGAGCAGTCTCAAAGAGGGATTTCTACCTGCTCTATTATTTCAGATAATTACATCATATTTTTCCTCAATAAAATATTTTGCATTTGCACAAGATTATCATATTTTCCCTTTTTCGTCGATGGGCAGGTTAACCCACCCACCCATCCTATTCTCAAAAATTCCTATTGGATTTCGGGTAAATTCCACTTAAAATTGTAAAAAGTAAAAATAAAAGAACATTATGTTAAAAACAAGTTACACAACAGCAATAGCAAGTAATTGCTGCCAATTTTAAATATTAAAATTAAATATTATAGAAATTTGGCAAAATAGAAATCCAAAAGAGAAAAAAAACAGAGAAATCAACCAAAAAAAAAAAGAAAAACAAGAGACCAGAAGAATACATAATCAAATTATGCAATTTGTAAATTCTAAAGATTTTGATAATAAAATTGTTAATTATTTTCCCTTTATTAATATACCCTATTTTATGTTTTTTCTTTTAAATACAAATTTTAGTTTTTGTCATAAAATTTAAATTACCTAACATAAAAATCTTAATGCCAAATGTTAATATCTTACTTAATACCAAATGCTAATATCTTACTTAATGCCAAATGCTAATATCTTACTTAATACCAAATGCTAATATCTTACTAATGTGTATTGAGACAATATCTCAAGTATGGAAAAAGAATATTGAGGATTTAGAGGAATTGAACCCTCCACCAAAATTTAGGAGGAAGGTGTTTAGAATAAAGTGAAAGGGTTTAATTGAGCAGATCTCAAGTATGGGAAAAAAAATATTGAGGATTTAGAGGAATTGAACCGTCCACCAAAATCTAGGAGAAGGTGTTTGGAATAAAGTTAAAGGGTTTAATTGTGCACCAAATATCATTACATTATCTACAAAATAGAGACAAAATAAAGATGGTAAATAATACCAAGAAAAAAGGACAGAGAAGCCTTTGAGCTTCCCCAATATCTTTAATGAATTAGTAATTGTGTAATTTATCTTTGGTCAAAGGATATTGGCTTGAGTAGGTTGGTCAATTGATTTGTTAATGTATATATGAATTATTTGTATCCAGTAATAGTGGCAGATCAAAGTTATTGATTCTCCTCCAAAAATTCTCATTTCATTTTTTTAAATTATATAATTTATTTTACAATAAAATTATTTTTTTTTTATAAATTCTAGATTATAAATAAAATTAGTTTAATAATCTTTAAGAAAACATTTTATTATAAATTATTAACTTTTTATTTTAAATAAAATAAAATAGAATAAAATACGGCATAATAATAAAAATCAAATATGTGATATTCTTGTTTAAGTTTGGAACATCAACATATTAATGCATAAATTTATTTATTCTTAAGTTGTTCCATAGGCATGTTAAACCATAACTTTATTGGGCTATTATAACATGAATTTGTATTATTTTGTGGGTTGAGGTGAGAGCATAGCTGCCCAATTGGATTCCATATGATTAAGAGACTGGAGTGTAAATTATGTCATCAAATCTACACAAACCAAAAGGCTGAGGCTCTGAGTACGACACTAACAAACTAACAACATCTTATACGATGAATATACCAAATCAAAGCACCACAAGGATTGCAAAATCAGCAAACAAAGAGCAAGAAGTTACGAGTGAGTCATAGATGACATCATAAAGCACGAGGAAAACAACAACATAAAGAAGCAATAATGATGGTAAGTATGATACCAAGATTTGATAAATATTTGAGTGTATGATATAATATTTGAGTGTATAATTCATGTCTTCTTATTTATAGAATTTTTACTAAATCTATTTATTTTATTAAATTGAATAACAAAAAAAAATTTGGACCATAGGTAAATATCACAATTTGATATCCAAAAAGTGAACAATCATTGATGTAAAATTCTTAGTTTTGGCCATAAAATGTTGAATCTGCATATGATGGCTTTGGATTATAATATAGTGAACATATATGATATCTTTGGGTTTTTGACTTCCATAGATGGCATCTAGTCCATAATATATGGACCTTGAGGAAAGTTTTGTGTCTATTTTTTGGGTGACAAATTTTTCCTTTTGGAAACATAGGTCTTCCCTTGAACAACATCCTTGAAAGATGTAGAGAGGCCATTTGATTTCTTGGCACTATTTTCTCCTCCACAAAGCCTAAGATTCAAGGTTATTGTTTCAAGCTTTTAGCCATGCTAAGGTCCTTTAGAAGTAGAAGATCTTGCAATATCTTCCCTGCAAATTGTAGAGACTAGAGATTTATAGGCAATCCCCACATGTCTTGAATCAATAGCTTTAGGGATGAAACTAAAGAAGATCCCCATACGTAAAAGAATTCAATTTTTCCACTAATGTTTTTGATGAATATCTAAAAAGAGTTCTTTCATTCACACTCTGACACTGTATGAAGAGCCTTTGATTTAGTCCCTAACAAATATGCTCTATTATTGAAAGCGTCTAGGGTATCTGCAAGCTTCATAGAGATCCCCTTCTTTACAGTGGTCAGGATATGTCTAAAATTCATAGAATGGAGAAAAAAAACACAAACCAAGTGAAAGACCACTATGAATGGTGACCATTATTTTGTTCTGAAGTAAAATAGAATGAAAGAAAACAAATAACCAGAGTTCATACCAGATAAATCAGACAATTATCTGACCGTATGTTGGGAAGAATCCATAGAACATTCACCTTCCCACAGAGAAAAGGCATCAGAAGATGTTTTAATATCGAAATTAAAAGAGTCAACTGAATATGCCTTTAGTGGGCAAGTCACCTGGTTCCAAAGACGTTGCCACAATCATTTGAAGTCATACTTTGTTCTTGTCTCACTAATAGAAGAGTTAATCTTCTTCTTACGTTCCATCGTTCCTCTTGTTGGTGTCTCCATTCTGAAATTGGAGCAGACCTTCTCCATCATATTGCCCATCTCCCTCAACACTAGATAATCCAGAGGGGTGCCAGGTCATTGAAATTGAGTGAGAAAACCCTAACAACAGTGGCAAAGGCCATCGTAATGTTTCCAACAAAAAAAACTAATTCAATCAACTTCCAATTACCATTTAAAATTATACTTTCTTAAATTATCAATCAAAAAAATTATATACAACAAAAATTTAATCCAAATACTAGATTAATTTTTAAAGAATTAATAAATTTTAATTTATTTATTAAAATTTTAAATAAATTTATTGTAATATAAATTTTATTATTCAAGTTTTTTAATAAATTCATTAAATTTTAAGAACGCGCAACCAAATTAATAAAATCGGTTGGTTCTTATGATGCACCACCAATGAGGAAATCAAACTCTGAACTAATTATGTTTAAATTTAAAACATATATCAAAATATAAACCAAGTAAAAGCAAGCTAAAATGCTATACTGAAATATTCATATCCAAGAGAAAACGTTCAACTTTTAAAAAATATCACTTTATTTAGGTTACTCAACTTATTATTATCCTCGCAGCTGGTAGAGAATAACGATCACCATTTGACCCTGAATTATCTATTTGACTTAAAAAATAAATGTCAATGTATAAAGTTTAAGACGAGATTAAATTTTTCAATATTTTAACCTTATTTTTTGGATTTTAATTGGTTTGAGTTTCACTCTATTTTGTAATCATAGTGATGTACCCTCATCCCTATAATCTTAGGAATATTTATATTATTATATAATATGTTTCCTGGTACATGTAAGAGTCAACTTTCTAAATTTTGGAATTCTCATATTCGATTTTATATATTCTCAAAATTCTAAAATATATTATACTGTGGAGTAATTTCATTTATAAATCAATAAACCTAGTATATTTATTTAAAAAATAATTAAATCAATTATTATTTTGATAAATGTGATTATGTCATTTCAGAACATTTTATAACTTTTTTCATCGGTGTAAATGTATAATCCTTGCGTTTACATTCTCATCATCTTAACCCGTAAGTTATGATTATGGTTGATAGGGTCTTATTTTTTATGCTATAGAATTTATTAGGATAAGGTTTTATTAGGGAGCAATATCATATTACATAGATTTATATGAGGAATATATTTTGAGGGAAAAATGACATAATATATTGGGATTTTTAGGGAGAAAGAGTTTTTATATTAATAAGCATAAAAAAAGAGTTCAAAATTAATGAAAAAATATAAAAGGTATAAAAATATTAATGAAAAATATAAAAAAGTATAAAAAATTTTTAAATTAAAATATATCTACTATATTGTAGAATTTTTTTTAAATATTATGTTAGTAATATTTATAAGAATTTAAATATATGCTTTTAAAATATTTTTAAATAAAAATTCATTGAATAAAACTTCTAATGATTTGACAACAAATTAATAGAAAGAAATAATAGATCAATTTAATATTATTATTGACGCTCAAAACTAAAATGAAAAGACAGCCACCTTGCAAGTTATTAAAAACAATTCTTTTATCAGATTAAAGGTGAGCCAAACTGCATATGATGGTCGAATAACTTGTACATGTCTTGCTGATTGCTTTCACATAAACCAACGGTATTTAAAGAGAGACATCGCTCATTTGTATACATTATAACATAAATTTGATGGAAATGCAAATTCTCCATCCTCTTAATGTTCAAATTTTTTATGTTTTGACTTTATATATATGGGTTAATTTAGTAAAAAAATTATAATTTTTTTAAATGATTTTTTTTTTAATTATAATTTTTTTTATTATTATTTTTGTTAAAATAATATAATATAATTTTATATAAAAATTAATATATTTTTAATAATTATTATAGTTATTGAAAATGTTTATTAATATAGATTTGTATATTTTATGTTGTAAGGGATTAATTAGGTAAAATTTAATTTTCTATTCTCACAATTAAAGATTATAAATAACAAAATATCTCAATTTACCAATGAGTAAAACCTAAATTAACTGAGTTCTAAACTTTAACACTAATTAAATTCAATATTTTTACTTTAATTTAAGTATATTTAAACTAAGCCGTACAAAATAACTATTATGTAACACTTGTTTTTCTTCATATCAAATTTGACTAAAAGAATAATCAATTTTATTAAAATATATAATATAGTTAAGTTTGACACAATATAATATATATACTCAATTAAATAAAATTTATTTGTAAATAGTGATGACTATTACTCAAATGTGAAATACTTTTATTAAAATATTTTAATTTAATAGAGATTATAAACACTTTAAAAATAATTTATTAATTTCATTTTAAATTTTACCCAAACTATTTGATCTTTCCTTTATAAATTCTAAATAAATATTATATATATAAATATATATATATATATTTATATATATATATTTAAATATAACATTATATATTTACTTGAATACAACCTATATTTCCCATAAATAAAAGAATATTAATAAAACTGTGAAAACAACTACCACCAATAAAATTATGAAAACAACTTAAACTTATCTCATTACGAATCGCAGAAATATTCTAAAATCTATTCCCATAAAAAAAAAAACTCATATTTAAATACCTAATAATAACATCAAACATAATAATTATTTTCTTCAAATGCTGTTCCCCGGAATACTCGGTCCTTCCTTATACCATCCAATTTTACATTCCACGAACATTCATTTTCCAAGTCTCCCCTCACATGACTGCGCTGGGAGAAGATGAAAATAATATCCTGTTTTCAATGAGTTTGGCTTTTAACCCCTTCGCAACGCTTTCCAAATTACTGTCAGAAGTTCCTCCTTTCCTTACTTCCATTTTGGCGACATCTCTCAGTCTCTCGGCCGCCCTTCTCATCTCCTCCCCTTCCATCAATCTCCTCACGTTTTCCGCTATTTGGGCCCTGCCAATAACCTTATCTGTATCATCGCCGCTCCTTAGTCTCAGCCCAATCTTCCATTCATCGGCTATGAACTTGCAGTTGGTAAATTGCTCCCCACCGAGAGGGAATCCCAGCATGGGGAGGCCTAAGGAGATGCTCTCTAAAGTGGAGTTCCACCCGCAGTGACTGAAAACCCCGCCGATGGATGGATGGGACAGCACTTTCACCTGTGAACACCATGGAACAACCACTCCTCGTTGCTTTGTTTCGTTCAGAAAGCCGTCTGGCAGCATGGATGAGACTTCGGCGCACTCTTCGCCCTGACGTCGAAGCACCCAAATAAAACTGTAATCGCTCTCCTTGAGACCCATTGCTATTTCCTCTATTTGGCTTTTCGAAATAGGGAATAGGCTGCCGAACGAGACGTATATGACCGACTTGGGGGCCTTGTTGTGCAGCCATTGTGTGCAGTCCATCTCTACCCGATAGCTGGTCCCCACAACGGAGTCGCGAAGATCTGCGAAGTCGAGGTACGCCGAAGGGAGCAATGGCCCCACGCAGTACACTCGTATTTTCTCCCACAGAGCCTCCACCACATGACATTCTAACCTGTGGAAGGAATTGGCTACAACCCAGTCTGCTTCTCTGACTGTTTGAAAACAGCGAGCAATCACGCCGGTGATTACATTATCTGCGTTTTGTTTTAACCCCATGGGAAGATCTGCGGGGCGTAAAGGTGTCACACCTGGAATGTGGAATACCGATTCCTCCCCACCTTCCGCTGCAAAACAATCTGAAGGACAACAAATCATGACAACGGTGAGAAAACGGGGGAAATTATCAATTAATTAGGGTTTGAAGATAGACTCTAGTAATGTTGAAGAAACCCAAATCTGTGCAGATTGACATAAAAAGAAAAATATTCCAGAGATTTTAAACAAGAGTCTCATTGATTGATTCTCTATTGGGATTCACCCAGTGATTAGTAGCACCAAATTTAAATAAATTATCACCTAAGTATGAATAGCAAATGATGGAAAAGACCGACACAATTTGCGTCCAGAAGGAAACGGACAGCAGGCGCAGCTTCTTGGCAAGAGGCACTGCCCAGCCGAGGAAGGTATCAGCGACAATGCACGAGACGGGGGTTGCACTGGATTGATTGAGATTCTTTATGAGTTCCTCCACGTGGCTTTCCATATTATCCAGCGACTGAGCAAACTCCTGGAGCTTGTTATATCTCTCGAACTCGCCGGGCAGGCAATCGGGTATAGCCACCAACCGAATGTCGAGGCCAAGATTCCTAGCGTGGGCAAATGCATCCAGACCGGTGCCGGTATCACTGTGAGTGATGATGTTGTGCCATGATTGTGTGAGGACAAATGTGATGGCCATGCCCTTGGAGGCGAGCTTCTTTGCGAGCTGCATCATGGGGTTGATGTGGCCTTGCCCAGGCATCGGAACGACTACGGCATGAATCCCAGTTTTGCCTTCACACTCATCCATATCTGTTGACAGCAATTTCCCCTTTCGTTTCGTTTCAATGTTCATTGTTTTATAACGTCTCACAGAGCCGTGTTAAACATAGATTCATCGCAGAGCAGTCTCAAAGAGGGATTTCTACCGGCTCTATTATTTCAGAGTATTACATCGTATTTTTCCTCGTAAAATATTTTGCATGGATTCATCGCAGAGCAGTCTCAAAGAGGGATTTCTACCGGCTCTATTATTTCAGAGTATTACATCGTATTTTTCCTCATAAAATATTTTGCATGCGCCCCAGACTTTCATATTTTTCCTATAACGTCTCACAGAGCCGTGTTAAACATAGATTCATCGCACAGGAGTCTCAAAGAGGGATTTCTACCGGCTCTACCAATAAAATATTTTGCATGTGCCAGAATCAGATTTTTCCTTAATAAAATATTTTGCATGTGCCCAAGACTATCATATTTTCCCTTTTTCGTCGATGGGCACGTTAACCCACCCACCCAGCATTAGTCGAATATCCTATTCTCAAAAATTCCTATTGGATTTCGGGTAATTCCACTGAAAAATGTAACAAGTAAAAATAAAAGGACATTAGGTTAAAAATAAGTTACACAGTAGCAACAGCAAGTATTTGCTGCTAAACTTAGATATCTAAATTAGATATATTAAAATTAAAGTTAAATACTATAGAAATTTGGCAAAATAGAAATCGAAAAGGAAAGAGGGAAAATTAAGAAAAAATTAAAAATAAAAATAAAAAATTGAAAAACAAAAGATAAATTTTAAAGATTTTGATAATGAAATTGTTAATTATTTTCTCTTTATTAATATATCTCATTTTATGTTTTTTCTTTAAGTATAAATTTTGGTTTTTGTTATAAAATTTAAATTACCTAACATAAAATGCTTAATGCCAAATGCTAATATCTTACTAATGTGTATTGAGACAATATCTCAAGTATCGAAAAAGAATATCGAGGCTTTAGAGGAATTGAACACTCCACTAAAATCTAGGAGGAAGGTGTTTAGAATAAAGTTTAAGGATTTAATTGTGCACCAAATAATAGAGATGGTAGATAATACCAACAAAAAATGACAAAGAGAAGCCTTTGAGCTTCCCCAATTAGTAATTGTGTAATTTATCTTTGGTTAAAGGATATTGGCTTGAGTAAGTTGGTCGATAGTTTGTTTCCGAGATACATAAGTCCAAGTCTTTAGAAACATGTTGTAATTAGTTTGTTAATAGTACATATGAAATATTTGTATCTAGTGTAATAGTGGCAAATCAAAATAACTCATTCTCCTCCAAAAATTCTCATTTCAATTTTATAAAAAAATTAATATAATTTCTTTTACAATAAAATTTATATTTTTATTATAAATTTTAAATATAAAATTAATTTAAATCATTTTTAAGCAAACATTTTATTATAAATTATTAACATTTTTATTTTTAAATAAACTTAAATACATATAATAATAAAAAACAAACTTGTAATATTCTTGTTTAAGTTTGGAACATCAACATATTAATGCATAAATTTGTTTGTTCTTAAATTGTTCCATAAACATGTTAAACCATGACTTTATTTAGTATTATAACATGGATTTGTATGATCTAATTTTGTATTATTTTGTGGTTAAGGTGAAAACATAGCTACCCAATTGGATTTCATATCATTTAAAGATGGGAGTGTAAATTCTGAACATAGCTGCCGAATTGGATTTCATCCCATCTAAGAGATGGGAGTGTAAATTCTGTCAACAAACCAGCACAAACGAACTAAGGCTGAGTACGTCACTAACAACATCTTATACGATGAATATACAAAATCCAAGCACCACAAGGATTGCAAAAATCACCAAACCACAGCAAGAAGTTACAATTGAGTCATAGATGACGTCATACAGCACGAGTTTCACTTGATACTTTATTACGGAAGGGACAAGCAAACAACAAAATAAAGAAGCAACAGTGATGGTACATATGATACCAAGGATGTATAATATAATATTTGATTGTATAATTCATGTACTCCTAACTATAGATCTTTTAAGAAATTTATTTAGTTTTTTTATCAAATTGAATTAAAAAAAAAAGTGGAACATAGGTAAATATTACAATTTGATATTCAAGAAGTGAACAACCACTCGTATAAAATTCTTAGTTTTGGTCATAAACGGTTGAATCTGTATATGATGGTTTTGGATTATAATATAGTGAACATGTAGGAGATTTTTGGGTTTTTGACTTCCATAGATGGAACTTCTTCCATTTCGTCCATAATATATGGACCCAGAGGAAAGTTTTGTGTCTTTTTTTGGGTGACAAAGCTTTCCCTTTGGCAGCATAGGTCTTCCCTTAAACAACATTCTTGAAAGAGGCCATTTGATTTCTTGCAATGTTTTCTCCTCCATGAAGCCTAGGATTCAAGGTTCTTGTTTCAAGCCTTTAGTAATGCTAAAGTCCTTTAAAAGTAGAGGATCTTGCAATAACTTCCCTGCAAATTGTAGAGACTAGAGATTTATAAGCAATCCCCATCTCTGTTGAATCAATAGCTTTAGGGATGAAACTAAATAAGATCCCCATACCTAAAATACTTTAGTTTTTCCACTAATGTTTTTGATGAATATCTAAAAAGAGTAATTTCAATCACACTCTGACATTGTATGAAGAGCCTTTGATCTGTTGGTTGAACATTTAATTAATCAAGAAGTATATAACTAAAAACTAAATGAAACTGAATGCAAAGGCACAAGTAAAACAAGCTTTATGTGGTAAAACCTGATAGGGTGTCAAGGAAACATCCACGAGGCAAGGGATTGGAATTTCTATTCAATCAATAAAAATGATTCTCCTTACAATAGTTCGGGCATTCATCAGTTTTATATATGAGCCTCCTCAGTTACATAACTGTTGATTTGGTATGAAACTAACTTGTCAATAACTAATACAATTTAACCAAATTTACATTAATTAGTTTTCAATTACCAACATACTCCATCTTGACAACAATTTTCCTAATCCCTTACCCATGCCCATTCATCATCTCTTCTGCAAGCCAAGAGAAGCTAAACACCATCACAACTTCTCTACTATAACTGGCTTTGTGAATATGTCTACACAATTCTCCCGTGTATGGACCTTTTGAAGAGCTACTTTTCCGCCATCGATCACATGTCACAGAAAATGATACCTTACATCAATGTTCTTGGTTTCGCTATGATAAGCAGGATTTGTAGCCAAGTGAATAGCACTCTAACTATCACAAGGTACATTTACTTTCTCCTGCATCCTTCCAATCTCATTAATTAGACCTTTTAACCATATTGCTTCTTTACTGGCATCTGAAGCAGCTAGATATTCTACTTCGGTAGTGGGCAACGCAATTGTTTCTTGAAGCTTTGACATCCAACTAATTGCTCCACCTACAAGAGCAAAGACATAACCTGTAGTAGATCTTCTTTTGTCCAAATGACTTGCATAGTCAGCATCTATATATTCGTAGACTGATCCTTCATTACCATTAAAGATGATGCAATGGTCACTTGTGCCTCTTAGATATTGAAGCACCCATTTCACTGCTCGCCAATGTTCTTCACCTAGATTTACCATGAACCTGCTAACAACTCCAATTTCATGTGAAATGTCAGGTCTTGTAGATACCATCGCATACATTAAGTTGCCTACAACATTTGCATATGGTACATGAGATGTATACTACTTTTCTTCATCAGTTCTAGGACACAAGACCAAAAAAAGCTTAAAATGGGAAGCTAATGGAACATTAACAGGTTTCACATTGTTCATACAGAACTTTTCAAGTACTTTCTCCACATATTCTGTTGTGATAACCAAAGCTTACCATTTATCCTGTCTCTATGTATCTCCATGCCCAAGATATGTTTTGTTGCTCCTAGATCCTTCCTATCAAATGTCCTAGGGAGCTGAGCCTTTAACCTGATGATCTCTTCCATGCTTTTGCTTGCAATAAGCATATTGTCAACATATAAAGCTAAGATAATGAATATGCCATTGAAACTTTTGAAGTATACAAAATGATCATACTCACTTCTAATAAAGTTCTAGCTCACCATGAAGGAGTCAAACTTCTTGTACCATTGTCTCGGAGACTGCCTCAGACTATACAATGATTTCCTGAGCTTGCAAACTAATCTTTTGTTGCGACCTTGTACAAAACCTTCTGGTTGTTGCATATATAACTCTTCATTCAAATCACTATGTAGAAAAGTTGTTTTAACACCTAACTGTTCTAACTCAAGGTTAAGTAATGCATTTAGTGCCAACACAGTACGAATAGAAACAAGTTTTACAACAAGTGAAAAAATCTCATGAAATTCGATACCTTCAACCTAAGAATACCCTTCTGCTACCAGTATCGCCTTATACCTTTCGATACTTCCATCAAATTTCCGTTTTAGTTTGAAGACCCATTTGCATCCAACAAAACTTCTCCCTTCAGGAAGTTCTACAAGATCCCAGGTATTGTTTTTGGCTAAGGAATCCATTTCTTCTTCCATAGTCGTTTTCCATTTTTCGCTATACGTATCATCTATTGCTCTCTGATAACAAGAAGGTTCCCCATCTTCAGTAATCAAAGCAAAAGATAAAGTAGAATCTTCATACCTTTTGGGAGTTTTTCTTTCCCTTGTAGACCTTCTTAGAGTGACCGGTTGTTGAACTGGTTCAGAAACTTCAATAGCTTCCTTTGTATCTTCAACACCATTTTCTCCAGAAGTCTCTTCTTCCTTTTGATTTTCACCAAAAGTTCTTGCCTCCAACTGAATTTGTTGATTTGGTGATACTTGTTCCTGTTCAATTCTTTCAACATTTGATTTTCAAAGAGAAGTTTCATCAAATGTTACATCTCTACTAATGACTATATTTTGCGATGTAGGATCACACAACATGTATCCTTTCACTGCATAGTCATACCCAACAAAGACATAACATTTCGATTTTGGATCTAATTTTGAATGCTGACTTTTAGGAATAAGAGCATAAGCATCACAGCCAAATAACCTTAAATGTGAGTAACCACAAGACTAACCTGACCAAACTTCTTTAGGAATTTAACAGTTAATTGCTATTGAAGGTGATCTGTTAACTAAATAAAAAGCAGTGGATACTGCTTCTGCCCACAACTCCTTTTGCAAGTTAGCATTGTTGATCATGCTTCTGGTTCTTTCCATAAGAGTTCAATTCATACGTTCAACAACACCATTTTGCTGAGGAGTATAAACAATAGTTTTGTGTCTAGTAATTCCTTCATCCTTATAGTATTGTTCAAATTCTATTGAAGTAAATTCACCATCATTGTCAGCTCTTAAACATTTAATTGATTTTCCTATTCTTTTCTCTATCATTTCTTTAAATTGTTTAAAGATATTGAATACATCAGATTTCTTTTTCAGCATAAAGACCCAAAATTTATGGGAAAAATCATCAATAAACGTTAAAAAATATAGAGTACCTCCATATGATACAACAGGAGATGGTCCCCACAGATCAGAATGAATATAGTCTAAAATATCTTTACTATTATGATTCCCCGTTTTAAATCTCTGTTTACACTGTTTTTTGTTAGGATATTCCGACACATAGGAAACAGTTAAGTATAACTTGGTCTAATATAGAGTTACGTAAAGTGTGTTTCTTTACTATGTACTTTTGTAACTTACAACCCGACGATCACGATATGTAGTGATCCGACGGTTCATTCTCTCCTTGGTATTACCGACACTTGATCCGTGGCTTAACACTCGATTGGTCCATGATCTCTATTTAAAGAGCATG
>APFE030723521.1:0-17505 GCA_000404065.3 Pinus taeda
AAGCTTCGTATCTCATGTGCATTTTTTGGTATTGGCCATTCCATGATCGCTTTTACCTTCTCAGGATCTACTGAAATCCCTTCACCTGATATGATGTGACCCAAATAATGAATCTTTTCCTGAAAGAAAGAACACTTGGACAGTTTTCCATATAACTGACGTTCTCTAAGGCAGGACAATACTAGCTGCAAATGCTCTTCATGTTCTTCTTCATTCTTGGAATAGATGAGAATATCATCTAAAAAGACTTGTACAAATTTATCAAGATACTGACGGAAAACACTGTTCATAAGATTCATGAATACGGCTGGCGCATTTGTTAACCCAAATGGTACCACAGTAAATTCATAGTGCCCAAAACGTGTCCGGAATGCAGTCTTAGAGATATCATTTTCAGAAATCCTTAGCTGATGATACCCTGATCGAAGATCAATTTTTGAAAAGACAACAACTCCTTTCATTTGATCGAAAAGATCATCGATTCGTGGCATAGGGTATTGATTCTTTACTGTAGCTCGATTCAAGTCTCGATAGTCTATGCATAATCTTAAGAATCCATCTTTCTTCTTCACAAAAATTACAGGAGCGCCCCAAGGTGAAGTACTGGGCCGGATAAGCCCTATATCGAGTAGTTCCTTCAACTGGATTTGCAATTCCTGAAGTTCTGGAGCTGTCATTCTATAAGGCGTTTTAGAGATCGGTTGGGTACCTGGCTTTAATTCAATAGTGGGATCCAATTCTCTTACCAGGGGTAATCCAGGTAGTTCCTTTGGAAATACATTCGGGAACTCGGCTAACACCGGATATTGTTCTAAGGATGGTCCCTTTTCCTGGCTTACTTCGTGAATTACATAAGCCTGACAACCCTTTCTTAAACAACGCTTCACCTGCATTGCCGAAATGTAGCGTAAAGAAACTTCTCTCTTGATTCCTTGAATTTGGATTACTTCTCCCTCATCATTTAAGCCCAAAATCCTTTTTCCATAAAAATCTACCCAAGCTTGGTGAGCTTCCAGCCAATCCATACCTATGATGAGATCATACGTCCCTAAGGCTGTGACATAGACTCTTAGTTTAGTCGAACAGACCCCCAGGTCAATTTTGCATTGGTCCACACTCAAGCCCACGGTTTGGAGTTCTCCTGAGGCCATTTCCACTTGGTGGAAATCATTTTGTCTACGAGTTGCCAACCCACATTTGTTTAATGCATATGACGAAATGAAACTATCTGTGGCACCAGTATCAAATAAAATTTTGAGTTTTACACCATTGATAATACCTGAAGATTCCACTACAGTGGATTGATGGGCTGCTTGGTCGTGGTTGACTACTGCATGAATTCTATGATTACTTCGATTGGCTGATATCGGCTCCTTCCCAGTCCTTTGCAATATATCCGATGATGCTTCTGGGCAGTTATGCTGGAAATGCGGCCCCCCACATCCCCAACAATTGAGCTGCGTTGATCCTCTTGAATCAAGGTGTGAATTTCTAGAGAACGAGCCGCGTCCTCCCATGTTGATTCCTCTCGCACTCCTTCCTCTACCGGTAGTCCCTCGCGATGCCCATGGTCTGGTGTTGGACGATTCCGCAGCTATAGTGTTTACAGCCATGGGAACTCTTATCCCCATATTTGGGGTAAACCTGTTACTGTAAGGTGGCCTCGAGCTACCTCCTCTGAAGAAGTTCCGGGGAGCCTTCCCTGGAAGTCCTGATTGTAAGGGCCCTGCTGGCGCTATATCCTTTTTGATTCCAAGGTGCTCTTCTGCATAACGGCCGCATTCGACTGCCTCGGCTACAGATGACGGTTTCCACATACTTACCAAGGCTCTGATGCGAGGATTTAACCCAAATATGAAGCGTTCAGCTTGACGTTCATCAGAGTCCAAGTAGTGAATGTATTTTACCAGCTCCATAAACCTTATTTCGTACTCTTCCACCGTTTTACTTCCCTGGATTAGTGTATGAAAGGCTCTGGCTTGCTGTTGTTGAAAGTATGGAGGTAAATACTTCGCGCGGAACCTTTCCTCAAACAGATCCCAAGGAACGTTATCTGATGTAAGGTGTAGCTGCTTTTCCAGGTTTCCCCACCAAATCAAGGCACTTTCCTTTAGTTGAAACACGACAATTTTTGTTTTTGCTGAAGGCGAATATTCTCTTAACCTAAAGCACCGGTTCATCCCTTCCAACCATGCCTCAGCGCGTTCACCAGCTCGACCTCCCGAAAATTCTGGGAGTCTAATTTTCTGAAGCTCTCTAGAGATGTCTTCTCTCGATCCTCTGGGCTCCAAATTATGTGGTTCCGCTGAACTGGTGGCTACATGCTGAAATTCCTCTTTGTTTTTAGCCTTAGCTGACTCCTTTAATGTCTCCAATAAGGCTTCCAAACATTTCATTATCACAATCAACTCTGGCGTTGGAGCGTTTGATGTTGATGGTTGTCTTGGTGGTGACGAAGGTGATGGGGATGGTGATGGCGATGGTGGCGGCATTAATGGTGATGATGTTGCCTGGTCACGTCGTCGTTGCTCATACGTCCTTACCATGGTAATGGTCCCTGAAAAAAAAATATAAAATTTTATATATATAAAAAAAAAATGAGGTGGGTAACCGAATTTTTAACACACAATTTTATTTGCAAATTCACATTTATAAACGGGTATAGTTTTGCTATTTTTACCCGCTAGGTGGATCTTACTGGTACCAAGGTCAAGGAGGATGGTCTCGCGACCTCCTTGTCCTAATGCAGGGTATTCTATCCTAATATGAATAATGCAGAAGACATCTAAAGTTTATTTACCTAATAACATTTACAAAATGAAAATGTTAGATGTCTCGTTTATAACGTACATCGGTAACATATCTGTCATACCTCAATCTGACTATTACTTTTAAGGGGGTCATATAACTATATCCCGAATATATTACTTGGATATGGCTAAATCCATAAAAGAAGATTATCACGATATATATTCCCGAGGTTGGTTTCCGTTTGGTGACATTATTGCAATCATTTGAATATATCGGGGATAAGTGCAACACTGATTTTAATAGTTACTTTGGTATGGAGGTGCATTTGTTGCAGAGGTATCTCCAGTTTTTTTTTTTACCATATTAGTTGCTCAATTTCCGGACTTGTTTCGATTTGGTGAAATATATGGCTTTTACTTTACCAGCATAAATCCTAGACTGCTTTACATTATGTGATAAACATACGGAAAATCTTATATTATGTGAGAAAGGGCAGAGAAGCCTTACAGTGTGGTTGGCAAATGGCACAGATTGTATAAGTAATTCACTTTCACTCATATTTGAAGAATCTGACCCTGTACTTGCATACTAGTTAAACGTTTAAGAAGCTTGTATATGAAAGTTATATTTCTTGGTATAAGGAAGTACTATGTAATATGCATGTTGCAAAAGTTTAGATCATAGTTAAACTTAATCTAGGAAGTCAAGCATGTCAGGGGAGTAATTGATGATGATTATTTTGATAAAGATTTAAGCTGGATCCAAGGTTTGACAAACAGAACTTTGGAACTAGATGTTTTAGTACTAAAGGAGTTTGCCTTGACTATTCGAATTGCATGGTTTGGTAAAATGTATAATTCTATGATTTATTTTGATGTAATATGGAAGCAGGTAAGCAAATATGGAGCTGATAGAAACCATCGATTTGCGATGTTTCAGTTACCATGCTGCTCCTTAATGCAGGTCCACCATGATATGACGGCACCATTGTCTCACTACTTCATATATACAGGTCATAATTCATATTTAACGGGTAATCAGCTGAGCAGTGACTGTAGTGATGTATCTATCATCAAAGCTCTTATAAGAGGTGTACGGTCATAGAGTTGGATATTTTTTTTAGCCAAATTTTAACGAAAGATTCATATACAGATTATCGTGAGTACCCAACATAAAACTTTAGTTCGCCAAATTTAGAGCTCGGAACAAAATTAATGCATACCGCATTACGAGTTCAAAATGAAGCCAAAAATTTAAACTAACAGACTCTGTATTTTAACAGCAAAGCTAACGCTACAGTGAACTAAATTTTAAGGTTAAAAAAATTGTGAAAAAGAAAAAAAAATAAATGGTACGCATCAATGTTACATTGGCCAGGCTCAATGGTGCGAGAGAGAGCACTTCAGACGGCGATGAAGCACGTACGCTATGACAATGAAACCACTCGCTACATTGGCATGAACCCTGATAGCAAAGTAATGAATATGCTATGTCGCTGGATAGAAGATAAAACTCAGAGGCATTTAAAAAGCATATTCCACGAATCCTAGACTATCTATGGATTGCAGAAGATGGCATGAAGACGCAGTGCCATAATGGCAGTCAGTTATGGGATGCAGCATTTGCTATCCAAGCTCTAATATCGGCCGACCTCCTTGACGAATGCGGTCCACTGCTTAAGAAAGCACACGCGTTTATAGAAAAGTCACAGGTTCAAGAAAATTCTCCCGGTGAGTTTAGTACCTGGTATCGCCACATTTCTAAGGGTGCCTGGACTTTATCTACAAGAGATCATGGTTGGGTTGTGGCTGACTGCTCTGCTGAAGGGTTAAAGGCTGCCCTAGAATTGTCACAACTGCCTGAAAACATTGTTGGAAAACCACTACCCCAGCAAAGGATTTTCGATTGTGTCAATTATCTACTTTCCATGCATAATACAGACGGCGGTTATGCAACTTATGAATTGACACGATCCTATAATTGGCTAGGGAATTTCAATCCTGCAGAGATACTTGGAGAATTTTTTATTGACTATTCGTATGTGGAATGCACGTCATCAGTAATTCAAGCTCTTGCACTATTTAAGAAACTGCATCCACAACACCGACGTAAAGAAATAGAAGAAAGTCATGCCGCAGGGATTTTTTTTTATACGCGCAGACAGGTATGTTTATACGAGATTCTAGCTGTGCAGGGCCTGTGAGGTCCCAAAGGGTTTGAACGCAGCTCTGATACCATGTGTAATGACCAAAAACAGTAACTAGAATCTGAAGTACAGAAAGCCTGAAGAATTTAAATTTGTACTTACCTCAACTGCGGCTGATTCTGCTGGTGCTGTCGTGGCTGTTTTGATCTAGTCTCCGGGAGACCAATACCACCCAGCCAGATTGAGCAAACCTAGCTGCTCAATCCAGAAAACTTCACAATAGAAGCTCTCTGTCCCTCTGTGCCCAGAACCTCAAACAACTTAAAGCTCTTCCAATGGATAATTAACTTCCTCCTGGTTTTCTCCTGGTGAATTTCTGCTCCTGGTTCTTTCTGCTCCTCTCTTGTTCCCCCCCCCCTCTCTCGGTTCAGGCCTCTGCTATTTATTTACCGGCCTGGCAGTGGCCGCCCTCCCACTTGCAGCCACCGCCTTCCACGCATTGATGGCTCTCAGATATTTCTTACTTTCCTCTGCGCTCTGTAATAAGTATTCAGTTGGTTGGACGTGTCTTTATTAATGGACTGTGGTATATATATAGATTCTTTAGGACAGCTTAGATTTACGTTTATAAATTCCTTTTATGTTTTTTTTTAACATTTCCTCAATATACGTTATAAGGTTTGCTGATATCTTTTATAAATTTACATTATAAATGTTATAAAGTTTAATTGACATATTTTATAACATTTACATTATATATGCTATAAAGTTTAAGTGATATATTTTATAACAAAATCATATATGTTATAAAGTTAAGTGATATATTTTATAACATTTCTTTATATATGTTATAAAGTTTAATGATCTGTTTTATAAATTCATATTATAAAGTCTAAATTATATAAGCTTTATAAATAATATATAATATAATATAATAAGTTAAAGTTTAAAATTTTTATAAATGGGTGTTACCAGTAAATCGAAACTATCCATGAATAGAGCAAGAGTCCTTACTCCACGGTTAGAGTTTTGTAAACAAGTGTCTGAGCCAAGAAAAAATGTGATAATTTTAAGAAGCCTCTAGAACTATATTGTAGCGAGAGAGATACAATATAGTTCTAGCGAGAGAGATACATCATTGTAGCGAGATGCCACATAGAGGATTGAGTCAAAGTCGCATCGAATCATAGTAATAATAACAAGCCGCAGAGAACTTCAACAAATCACTGTAATAATATGTGTGCCAAGAGATCTAGGAGACAATGTGATCTACGTATGTTGCAGAAAAAATCGATTCACGAGTATTCACTGAAAGAGCTGTCATTCAGAGTTGTAAATTAAATTGTCATGCCACTGTGTACCAATTACATTTCTACTGTAATTTTGGTTGATTTCACAGTGAGTGTGCTAAATACCATGCTAAATAAAAGAGATGATGAATAAATAAAAATATAAATAAAAGGTATGGTAAATAGATAGCACCTCTTTTTATTTTATCCACAAACTTTTTTATACTTACTAACACTAAAAAAAGTTTATATTTACTAGCACTAAAAAAAAGGTTTATTAGGTGGAAGTTTTATGGGCCAAATTATTATTAAACCAATGAAAAGACATTACTAAACCTATATTATTATTATTATTATTATTATTAAATAATCTAATATTCATATTAAATATATTTATAATATTAATTATTAATTAATAACTTTCGATTAATACAATATTAAATTTGTTATATTATAATATATATTAACTCTAGATTTATATGGGAGGGAAGAACAAAGACATAGAGTGATACATGTGGAGAGATAGGGGTAGTGACAAGGGAGATGGAGATAAACTGAAGGAGAAGGGAGAGGAGGAATGAAGAGAGAGAGAGAGGGAGGGAGAGGAGTGAGAGAGGTAGAGAAGGGTAAGAGAAATAGAGGGAGACACAAAGATGGAGGGGGGAGAAAGATAATGAGAGAGGGAAGGAGATAGTGAGAGGATTGGAGGGAAGAGAGATAGAGAGAGAGATGGGGGGAAGAGAGAGGAGGGTAGGAGAGAAAGGGAGAGAGAGGAAGGATGAGAAAGAGGACTTGCGAGAGAGGAGTAGAGAGGGAGGGACAAAGAGGTAGGGAATAAGAAAAACATATAGAGTGAGAAGTGGTGAGAGATAGGGAGTGAGAAGGGAGAGATAGAGAGAGTGTGTGTATGTTTAGGGGTGAGATAAAGAGACAAATTAGGAGAGATAGCGAGAAAGGGGGAGAGAAGGAGAGAGAAGGAAAGAGGGGGGATATAGTAACATAGTTGGGGGAGAGAGAGAGAGAGAGAGAGGGAGAGAGATATGGGGGAAGAGAGAGGGAGGTAGGGGAGAAAGGAAGAGAGATAAAGTATGAGAGATCGAACTTGAGAGAGAGGAGGAAAGAGGGAGGGATGGGGAGACGGATTTGGAGGGGGACAGAGGGAGAAAAAGAAGAAATACATAGAGAGTGAGAAGTGGAGAGAGAGAGGGAGTGACAAGGGAGAGATGGAGAGAGAGTGTGTATCTTTGGGGGTGAGATAAATACACAAAGAAGGAGAGAGGAAAGAGGGAGGGATATAGTAACAAATTTGGAGAGAGAGAGAGAGAGAGAGAGGTGGGAGAGAAAGGGAGAGAGAGGAAGTAAAAGAGAGAGGATGTGAGGGAGTGGAGAGAGGGAGGGAAAGAGAGATGGAGTTGGAGGGGGAGAGAGAGGGAGGTAAGAAGAAAGAAATAGAGAGAGAACAATGGAGAGAGAGAGAGAGGGAGTGATAAGGAAGATGGAGAGAGAGCGAGAGAGGACAACAAGAGGGAAGAGAGATAGAAGCGAGGGAGAGGGAAAGAAGGGGAAGAGAGAGAGAGAGAGAGAGGAGGAGGAGGAGGAGGAGGAGGACGATGGAGGGAGAGATAGATAGATAGATTGGATAAAGAGAGTGTATATTTTGGGGGTGATATAGAGAGACAAAGGGAGATAGAGATATGGATGGAAAGTGAAGAGAGGGAAGAAGAGAGAGATGGAGAGAGGAAGGGAGGGACAAAGAGATTGATAGATATGGAGTGAAAGAGAGTGTTTGTTTAGGGGGTTGAGATAGAGAGACAAAGAAGGAGAGATGGAGGAAGATATAGATATAGATGGGGTAGGGGGGAGGGAAAAATATTTCTTGCACTAGATGCATTGATTTTAGTGTAGATGGTGATTTCTAATCCTATTTGATTGCTTGTAATAGATGCATTTATTTTAGTGTAGATGTTTACTTCTAATGATATTTGATTTCTTGAACTAGATGCATTGATTTCAATGTAGATGATTTCTAATCCTATTTGATTGGTTGCACTAAATGCATTGGTTTTAGTGTAGATGGTGATTTCTAATCCTATTTGACTTCTTGCACTAAATGCATTGATTTCAATGTAGATGATTTCTAATTCTATTTGATTTCTTTCACTAAATGCATTGATTTCAGTGTAGATGGTGATTTATAATCCTACTTGATTACTTGGACTATATGCATTGATTTCAGTGTAGATGTTTTATAATCCTATTTTCTTACTTGCACTAGATGCATTGATTTCATTGTAGATGTTAGTGTATAATCTTATTTCTTTACTTGCATTAGATGCATTTATGTGAGTGTAAATGTTGATTTCTAATCCTATTTGGTCTCTTGCATTTGATGCATTTATTTTAGTGTCAATGTTGTTTTCTAGTCTTATTTGATTGCTTGCATTAGATGCATTGATTTCAGTGTAGACGCTGATTTTTGATTTGATGTAATTAGATGTATGATGGTACATTAATTTTGAAGTGATTGGATTAACATTGTGCATTGATTTCAATGTAAGCACAAAAAATTATTGACAATGTACATTGATTTTTGTGTTGTAGTAATTCAACCTATTAATATTGGAGAGCAAGAGAGACAAGGTATGATGTTTACTACAATAGCTCAAACTAAAGATTTACATGGTTTACAATTTAACCTGTCTTTTTCATATAATCAATATGAAAAGATGACAAAAGTAACAAGGGTGAAAATAAGAATAGTAGAAGAAAATAGTTTGATATCAATTACAATGAAGACTATTTGTAATTGAATATATTCTTATTATTCACATTTTCTATCATTCAACACTATTACATTGTCACTTTACATTCGGAATTTTTATTTCATCATTTTTCATCATTAAAGTTATTAACAATAATTTTCATCTCAACAAACTGAGGTAACTAAGCAAATTTAAAATTAAAATGACTAGATTAATCTGAGATATATTTAACATATTTGAAATGATTATATTAATTTTAGATGAATTTACATATTATTGATGAAAATTAATCATATGTTCGCTATATTTTCTTTGGCCACACACAATTGAAACTAACCTAGATCCATCTTAACTCTCGATCTCTCAAGCACTGAGAGGGGTCAAATCTCTTGAGGTGCAAACCTTTCCTCAAGTTTTGCACTCAAAAAAGAGGTTTTCACCTTGAGATATTTGATCCCTCTCAGTGCTTGATAGATCTAGAGTTAAGATGGATCTCAGATGGTAGTAACTATTTGTGAATTAATTGGTTTCTTATTAATATTTATTCTTCTTTTTTTCATCAAACAATTATTATTTCATAAAAATTAATATCATATAAACAAAACAACACTGAATATAGGCTCTCATCCAAGGAAAAATCCCTCTCCTAGGGCAAAATCTAGTCAAAATCTCTTCTTATAAATCAGATCAAAGTGAGACATCCAAGACCCATGACCATAAAAGAACTTCCACCTCTAGATGCCAAGTCAAACCTTCCATTCTTCTCAATAAATTCATCATCAATATATCAACAACAATATAAGTACCAAGGAAAAACTTCCATGTATTCCATCTCAAGAAGAAACTCTTCTTCCATTTTAGACTTCATCCCTCCACTTCATCTCTCTTTTTTTGCGAAATTTTAGATCAAAAACACATCCAAGTTTGTGTCCAAATGATCTCATATCATCTTCTTTTTATACTGTCGAGAGGGGTGTGAAAGATGTCCATTGGGGCAGGGCCAAATTTTCATGTAGGAAGACTTGGCATCTAGAGGGATTTTTGACCCAAAATTACATATTAAAAATTCTTTTTCCTTTTGCTTTTCAAGAGTTTCGAATAAGACTTTGACTCTTTGACTCAATAAAACCTAGAAGCATGAAGAACATGATTATTTAATAATTAATAAAAAATCTTTTGAGCATGAAACCCATGCTTGAATATATATATAATAATTTATTTTTTTCTTTTTTATTCATTTTACATAAAATACATATAGGTACAATTATGAAGGCTGATACTAGTTACATATTTCAACACGAGTTGAAAGTGATTTTGTATAGACATTTGAAGAGATGCATTGTTTTGAAGATCAATCTGCATTGGTTCATATCACTCAAAGATGATTTCGATCATTCATAATTATAAATCAAAATGAAGATCAATTATAGGGTATGGATTTTGATTTACCATCTAAATACACAATTTTCTCTAATTTTCTTCAAGCTAAACTGCACAAAAAATATGACTTAAGCCCCATATCAAATTTGATGAAACAAGTTAATAAATATAAAAGGACTTAAAATAAAGAAAAGAAGCAAGAGCCTTCATCCTCAAACATTCCTCAAATATAGAACAAGGATAATGAGCAACAAACTAGAGTAGAAAAGGCATCAATTTCATTTTAGTTTGGATAAAGAAATGGAAAAGATAAAGATTCCTATTCCCCTTAATGAATTGGCCAAAAACATAGTTTGCCAAAACAAATGGTTAAGGTACTTTAGTATCCAACAATAGTTGCTTATCAGGACACCTTTAATCTATGGGATGAAAGTCCTATTATCATTTTTGGGCCACATGTAGAGGAATGTGAGGATAAAATAGCACCATTTTATGACATTAAACTTTCATGATTTTTTGCTCCATATTTGTATGTTAGATTCAAAATATTATCATAATTTAATTCCAAAGGTCATAATGTAGAAGTTAGGTTTACGAATTCCCAAACCATATCATGTTAGGAAACCAACTCACAAAAAGATATAAAAGACAGATTAACGCCTTAGAATTCAGCCTCTTGGAGGGGGCAACCTCATTTACATTACACAAATGAACAATTCTTGGATGATACAAATGACAAGACCTCCTTTATATATATAGGAGTCTAAGGGGTCATAATATAAATCAAAGCCGACATAACAATAATAATGAGTAAGGGCACAAATAATAACAATAGTGGGCTTCTATGGGGCACAATAATAACAATATGGGGACTACCTAGGCACAAAAATATAATAAGAGGGTTTTACTAATAACAATAAGGGGTTACACTAGTAGTATAGGGACCTAACATGCCCCTCTCCTTCAAAGAGTGTTGTCCTCAACACTTGAGTAGTTATTGATGCTTCTATATAAAATTATTGTCCTCTGATGTGGAACCTTCAGTGGGTAAGTTCTTCCACTTAATGAGATAATATGAAATTGATTGATTTCTTAGCTGTTGGGTTCTTGTTTCTATGACTGCTCTAGGTTCCAATATGATTTTTCCTTCCTCGTCAAGTTCTGGAAATATTGTTTGAACTGGGATCTTCTGCAACTTTTGAATGAGTGGCCACACTTCTTTGTCCTTTCATCCCTTAAAGGTATGAAAGTATTGATAATAGGATTGATATGATTAAGGATTTGGTAGTATCATTATCTCAAGTTCATGCAAAGGGCATGGTTATGGATGTGGTAGTTGCAGAAATATCAACTAAATTCAGAATGTTATTATCAAGGTCATGGGGTGTGAAGTTGGGAGGTTGTTTATAGTTGGATATGACTTATGCTACAATCCTTATCTTTGGGGTGAAACTAGAAGATTGTATAGAGAAGTTAGGTTCACCTAGACAATCGAAGATGTAAACATCCTAATAATTTTCTTGTATATAGTGTAGAATAGGATTTGGATTACTGTATTTTAGTTGTAAATAGTAAAGCAAATGCATCAACTGCTTTAGGATGGTTTTCTTGTTGCATTGATTTTTAACCAAAAAAATATGGAAATTATATTTTGATGGAGATTATTCTAAAGAAGGCTCGACTGTAGGAGATATATTAATATCTCATTTGAAGGAAATATTTTATCTAACTTTTAAGGTTGAAATTGAAACCATGAACAATGTTATGGAATATGAAGCATTAATATCGAATTGGAAGCTGAAAAAACTCCATATTTTGAATAATTTTTTTATATCTTGGAGACTTAGAACTAGTAGTTAAACAGTTTAGAAATATTTGTCAAAAAAAATCCTATATTAAAGTATTGAAAAAATGACGTTTGGGACGTGGTGGAATATTTATTTCAAGCATTCAATATTAACACAATTCCAAGGGACAAAAATCACATGGAAAATTAATTTGAAGCACCATCAAGCCCATTCATACCACCTACAAATCCTCATATAAGATATGAAGTTAAAATAAGATAATGACCCTCAATTCCTGATAACATTAAGCACTAGAAAGTTTGAGAGGATGATCAATAGTTTAAAAGATTCCTTGAAATGGTTGATGAGTTCTCTAATACTCACATGGATCTACAACTATAGGAGGGGGATAATATAGATTTGGAAGATGATAAACCTAAGTGGGAAAACATGATAACAGACCATCATTAGGGGAATTTTGAGGTCTAAAATGGGCCTCATAAGAAAAATGTACAACCAAATTTTTTTTTATAAGAACCAATAGAATTGAAGATGATGATATCAACCATTGGGGATGATTCACCATTTTTGGAGTAAAAAAATTTAAAAGATAAAAAGATAAAAAGATAAAAAAATATAAAACTGTTTTTTCAACTCGTATTTTCAACTTCTCTCCCTAAGGTTTAACTCAAATTTCGAGCAGGAGTGCTTGTTGGATGCAAAATTTAATTCCTCATCCAAGGAGTATCCATGCTGCATACTTTTGATGGACATTGCTACATGAAAAATGAGAAATACATGAAAAAACTTGATTGCAATCACATTTTTTTTTTAGTATTTCTTATTTTTCGTGTAGCAGGGTCCATCAAAAGTATGAAACATGGGTACTCCTTGGACAAGGAATCAAATTCTACATCCAATGAGTGTTGACACTCGAAATTTGAGTAAACCCATAAGGAGATTAGTTGAAAATAAGAGTTAAAAAAATAGTTTTTTCTTTTTTCCCTCTAAAATTTAATGATGTAATCTAATCTTATTTTATTATTTCCATTAGCATTTTATAATTTACTTAGGAGGACCATTTTAGACCTAAAGATTCCCCTAATGGAAATCATGCAACTGAAAAATAATTTCATTCCAAACAAAGTAGTGCCTATGGAGAGATTGTTTGACCAGGATGATGCACTTATTAATTCAATAGCAAGAGTATAATTAGAGGAGGTAAAAGCATGTAACATTGGAATATAGGAGGGAATAAGGCTCATTAAATTCTCTAAGTTTTGTGTGACGATATCAAAAAAATGTATGTAGATATTTTAAAACAAAATGTCGATGTTTTTTCATGGAGGTATGAATATATTAAAACTTATAATACTAGAATCATCCAACACACATTCCATTAAAACTAGGATCAAATCCATTAAAAAAAGAACTAAGATTCATAAATCCTATTATGCTACTATTTATTGAAAAATAAATAAAGAAATTGTTATAATAAAAAATCATAGTACCTCTTCAGTGGATAACAAACTTGGTCCTTGTAAGAAAGAAGAATGGAGAGATCAAACATTGTGTAGACTTCAAAAACTTGAATAAAGTATCTTCGAAAGACAATTACCCACTTCCAAAAATGGATGACATTTTGCAACAATAATTCCAATGATATATGGCTATTCAAGTTATAATTAGATAACAATATATATTAAGGATCATAAAAATACTGCTTTTACTACACCATTAAGCACATTTATGTATGCAAAAATTCCTTTTGGTTTAATGGATGTAGGTGAAATTTTCCAAAGAGATATGGATATATATTTTGATGGAGAAAAGGATAAATTTGTTGTGATTTATCTAGATTATATAACAATCTTTTCAAGTACAAATTCAAAACATATGAAACATCTTCGACAAACTTTCCATAAATGTAGGAGATTTTGCATCTCTCTCCATCCTAAGAAGTCTCACTTTGCTAAGGAACAGGAAAATGAATAGGTGACATTTTTTCAAGAGGAGTCATAATTGATCCTAAAAGAGTGGAAGTAGTTAAAGTTATTGGTATGCCTTGGAACAAAATGGAGGTCCATTCATTTCTAGGTAATATCAATTTCCTTAGATGGTTTATCCCAATCATGCAAAAATAATTAAAGATATCACTAATATGTTCAAAAAGGATCATGATGTAAAATGGCCACTCAAAGCACGAGCTTACTTCTATGATATTAAGAAAGCATTAAGTGAAGCTCTTATTTTAGCTAGTCCTAATTATGATAAGCCATTAATTATATTCTCCTCTACTTCAGATTCCAACATTTTAGCAATTTTTTTACATAATAATGAACCTAATCATGAAAAACCCATTACTTTCTTTAGAAAAACCCCTAGAGACACTGAGCTAAAATATGATATATTAGAAAAACAAGCTTATCCACTAGTCAAAGGTATGAAGTAT
This sequence comes from Pinus taeda, assembly GCA_000404065.3. Taxonomy (NCBI): domain Eukaryota; kingdom Viridiplantae; phylum Streptophyta; class Pinopsida; order Pinales; family Pinaceae; genus Pinus; species Pinus taeda. Next base: position 14,568 of record APFE030723521.1, read on the forward strand.
TTTAGGACATACGTTTTGCAATTAAAAATAACCACATATGTTCCTAATAGTACAATCAAGGTTATTTTAACCTAGTTAGACAATGATGGAAAAAGAGGTAAATGGATCACAAAATTAAAGAGTTTGAAATGGAGATTAAACCTACAAAACCGATTATTGGACAAGGACTTGCTAAAATGTTGGTAGAATAAAATTGCAGAATATTGGGGGTAAATATTGTCATGCAACTTTCAAATTATTTTTTAGATGATATCATGGAGAAAAATACATAAGAACCTTCTCTAGAAGAATCCAATAGAAATAATCCACAAGAACCTTTCTTGATGGTAGAAGAAAAATTCTCTTCATCAACATGGTATAATGACATTGTATTTTATTTGTAAAATTTCAAATGTACACCAAAATTAGATAAGGCCAAAATAAGATCCCTCAAAATCCAGGATATAAAATATTGTATTTTGAATGGACACTTCAATATTGGAAAGATCCATTGGGACTATTATTGTTATGTTTGACCGAGAAAGAAACAAATGGGATTGTTGTTGAATTTCACAAGGGAGTATGTGAGGGACACTATACATGGAGGGAAACTGCTCACAAAATAATTAGGGTAAGATTCTATTGGCCAAAATTATTTTTAGAACTGAATACTAAATTTTGAGCATGTGTACATTGTCAAATATTTGTAGGTAAATTAAAACTTCCTCCCATGCCATTGATTCTAGTTTCAATTGAAGCACCCTTTGTCTAATGGGGACTTGATTTTATAGGAGGGATCCATCCACTGTCAAGCAATCAACATAAGTGGATACTTGTAGCCATATAATACTTCACAAAGTGGGTGAAATCAATTCATACTAGGGCTGCAACAAATATAGTCATCATTTAATTTTTGGAAGAAAACATTTTGTCTGGGTTTGGTTTCCATAGAAAGATAATCACAAAAAATAAACAAGTTTTTGTTTTTGTTTTTCTATAAGTTTGGTTGGACTACATCTTAATCATGTCAAAATTTTCACCTTGATTGGGGGAATAACACAAGATTTGAACCTAAGATGTCCGGTTCAGTGAGACTTCATTTCCATGACCATTTCCAATTGAGCTACCCCAAGTAGACATAAAATACACAAGCTTTTAAATCAATGAATATGGTCAATTTCTTTTAGAAGTATAATATTATTCTTAGTCATTCAACAACCTATTACCATCAAGGTAATGGGTGAGTTGAGTCTTCAAATAAAATGCTAATGAGAATGATTAAGAAAATTTTGTTAGACAATAAAAGGAATTGGGATGCATATCTTAATTCTTCACTATAGAATCTTCGATTGGGGTCAGAGAGGAGGTAATGGATGGTTTCGACAGTTGTGCTTGCCACATTTGAGATTCTTACATTGAATTTCATTGAAAGTTGGGGGTGGCATGACCACCCCCATGCAAGTTACCATGTGAATGAGGTGAAGTTTGATAAACTTATTTATTGGGTTTTAGCATGGGGAGGAAGTCAGCAGAAATGAATGTTTTGTCTATTTTTTTGGGTGGTGTATATCACCTATCCCCATTAGGGACCTTAAAATATTAGTCATGGCAGCTTGATGCAGTTGGTGTGGAAGGCTAGGAGACCTTGAGGAACTCCCCCAAGTGCAAACATGTTGAGGGTTATGCTGGAATCCTATGTACATTCAGGAAAGAACTCTTGGAGTTGCGATACACCTCTGATGTTAATATGTTACAGTGGGGGCTGATAGCCATCATGTGGAGTAATTCAGGCATGATGAGATTTTGGAAGTGACACTCATATCTATTCCATGTAATTCTACTAGTCTATCGAAGGTCTTTATTTCTGGGGATTTTAGTTTACCAATCATTTTGAATATTGTTTCCTATCATAGGCCACACCCTTTTGGTTTTCACATGCTGGATACACTGTGTTTGTTACTCCAAGGATGTGTGAGAATCGAGGCATCTGCTTGTGGGGGGGATTCATTTTTCCTTGTTTCTCTTATTGGGTTTGGTCAAGAGTCTACGTGTGGGATTTTATTAGGAGGTAGTATTACATTTTTCCGAGCCTATTTGTAGTGTCGTAATGGTTCCCTCGATGTCAAATGTAAAGAAAATTAAGACCACCATTGTGTTAGATAGACAGGAATCTACCAAGGTTTTAAAAATGAGTAAATTACAATGGTGTTTCTATATTGTCATAATGTTCATAATCTATCACAATAAAGGTCTAGTTTAAAATTTATAGAGTTACATTTTTTGAGTTTTGGCATATTTTATTCTACCATAGGTGTATTGTTTTGGGTAGTTTTCACCTCTAGAACTAGCTCAGAGTTGGAGTGCCATCTCATGGACTCTGGGAAGTTATATCAATTTATCCACCTGTTGGCGGTGCTAGAAGTATGCTAACACAGGGGGTCTCTCCATTATGAAGTCCCAATTATACATCACACCATTTGGAGTAGAATATCCTTTAGGATAATGGGCTCGACAATTATTATTTTTAGGGATTTTCCTTGGCTAAAATTATCAACATAAGAGATTATACAAACAATCTTTGAAACAAGCAAGTAAGTTGACACAGTGAGTCATACAATTACAATGCATATAAGGTACTTTTGTTAAAGGGAAAAGAGAGAGTAAGCCTATAGAAGAAAGGTAATAATATTATCCTAAAAGAGACGCACAAGAGAATGGAAAGGATGTCAGTTAACTTGCAAAGTAGTTCACAAGGTAACAACAATCATAAAAGCAAGTAACAATTCACAATCAACAAGATGCATATTGAAGATAATGAAATAATCCATTTTCATTAGTATGTGTTAACATAAACATACACCACAAACAATGAAAGAATAGTCTTACAATTATTCTTGACATATGCATGAAAGTGCACCGGCTCCACAATCTTCATATATTAAGTGAAAGTCTGAAGATA
>APFE030723526.1:942-29944 GCA_000404065.3 Pinus taeda
GGAATATGAAAGGACAAGTCCTTGTCACATCCAAGACCAGTTCTGTGCTTGTTGTGGACAAGCTGTTCCCAAGGTCTGATGATGGGCTTGGGAAGTGCAGACTGAACTTCTGCATCTGCATGTAACCTTGCTGCTTTGTTTGGTACTAAATCTGAATGAACTGTAACATGCTGCTCATGGGTGGTTGTCTCAATGTTTTGAACAAAAACAGGTTCAGAATGGTGTCTATTTTGATGTAGCTCTTCTTGCTATAGTTGTGATTCAAGCTGCAAAAAATCAATCTTTTCCTTTGCATTTTGTAGACATGTCTGAATTTCTGAGAGAGAGGCTTTGCTGATTTGGAATGTGTCATTAGAAGTAGATTGTATTAGAGTTTTCAAAAACTCTAATACTTCACCAATTTGATCCATTTTCCCAAAAAAAATGCAGTGTCTAACTGATACTTTGAGTTCCTCAGAGAGCTAAAATCTTCTTGGAAAGATGAAAAATCCAAATCTGATGCAAAGACTAGCCAAAACTATTCCACAGTCAATAACAAATCTCTTCGAACTTCTCCAAAAAATATGACAATAAGAAAATCATGGGCCTGAACTTCTCCCAGTCATATTGAAATATATATATGTTGATAAAGTAAACATATTTAAATATCTGCCATAGTTAGTAATGGTTGGACGGTGTATCTCTAAAGGCATAGCACTATACGGTATTTTTCAGACTGAATTTCATACACATCATGCTTCGTGTTGGTGATCTTGATTGATCCATCAATTTCTATGAAAAGGCATGTGGGATGAAACTCCTGAGAAAATCAAATAAGCCTTTTTATGAGTATACAATAGCAATGCTGGGATATGCCAATGAGGAAGAGACAACAGTTCTTGAGCTAACATACAATTATGGTGTAAAGGAATACACCAGAGGCAATGCATATGCACAGGTAGATGATGTATACAAGAGTGCAAAGGCTCTTCGGGTAGTTACACAAGGACATGGAGGGAAAATAACACGCGAACCAGGGCCAATACCAGGGATCAACACTAAAATAACTTCTTTTCTTGACCCTGATGGCTGGAAAGTGGTCTTTGTTGATAACAATGACTTCTTGAAAGAGCTCAAACAGGGAGATTAAGTTCCAGAAGGCTATAGTACACTTCCTTTTGCTGATATAAAGTAAACATATTTAAATATTTAAATAAAAAATCTCATAAATGAGGTGACTAAGAAGTGTAGTCTTCCAGCAACTGTAGATGCAATCTTTTATGCAGGAACGGGAAACCTTCTTTGTAGGTCAGAAGATAGAATACTCCTCTTTGATCCGCAATAGAGGATTGTTCTTGGGCCAAACTCATGTTTACTACCTTAAAAAGACCAACACGCACCCCAATTCGCAGAGATAATTTAATGCAACATACGGATTCAATGCACTATCATAAAAATTCCGTCAAGTAAAAATCTTTTTACAAAGCAGATAAGTTACTGTTTTGTGTCGCCCTTCATATGGCCCTTGCCACCTATCAGACTACAAAGATAAATGTAAAGTCGTCTTTGTAGCAAAACTGAAATGACTTGTCTATACCAATCCATATTGAAACTAAATACACGGTCAACGTGCTATAACTCATCAAAAATATGACCTGACCTGAACTGGGCAAATCATATACAACCACAACGAACAAACCACTCTTGAAGTGCCATCTATGCCTGTGCCATGGGCTTAAAGCGCGTCATTCCTGCTTTTGTAAATGCAAAAGACCCACTGTTGAAGTATTGAAGGAGAAGGACCACGGGGCTGTGCAACTATTGTTACAGCGAGAGTCACAAAGGTGATGGCAAGATTGGCCTCAGTGAATATTATTTGTGTTGGGTTAGTAAGAAATGGAAGAATACAATTACTCCTGACTGATCCAAAGATTCTGATATACGTGCTTCTGATTTGTGAGACAGCCAGCCAGTTCAAGCCGAGATATCCTCAACAGACCCGAAATCACTAACACCCTTCTGCGGTTTCTACGTTACTGAAGCTCCGTGAGCGTTGAACTCGTTATGATGGGTATGCAGCGTTCAGGCAGAGACAGCGCTTAAGGCGTTCTTTGTTAGGCAGGCATTTCATTTACCTTACCAGGCTTCAGGATTAGAACAACTTTACCAGATTCTGTCTTTAAAAATTAAAATATAGCAGGCTGCACTTAGCTTTAATGTCAAAATACGTGAAGTCTAACAAAAATAAGAGATTTCACGATAAATAAGACAGCAGCTCTCCCTAATCTAACTTGTTTTCCAAAACGCAGGGGGTCTGAAACGGACTTTACCAATATTTACGGCAAAAATAGAGATTGACTTAATTTCATTGTTATTCTACACCATATTTCTCTATAGTACCGTTAAGGTACTCTGCATAATTCAAGAATTTTGAAAGATAAACTAAATGCTGTAATAAATGATACAATTAGGCCAGACCGGCCGAAATTGTCAGGTACGCGTTACACCCTTTCAGAAGTTAGGTAAGAAGCTTCAGTAATGTCAGAACAGGTGACAAACCAGCGTTTAATAATGAGGTGCAGCGCAGGTGTGCAGAGGCAGCGTACTGTATGGAGCAAGTAATGGAATATGGAGCAGATGTAATGATGCTCTTTTTCCTTTTAAACGTTTATGACGGTCAGAGGTATTCAGAAGAACAGGCAGGCAGATTTAAATAGGCCAGCACTATTCAAGGCAATTACACAGGCCACACATCATGGCTCTGATACCATGTTAAACAGACATGGACAGCGAGAACAAATAGGAAAGATTAAGCTTGCATTACTATTTTTATTAACAATAGATGTACATTTATAGTACAATATGGTGACCATTGGGATTCACATCCCAAGGTCCCTTGGACTACTTAGTCTGTTCAGCTTCCACACTAACCCATTTAGGATTACGTGTCCAACACACTATTATATTGGTGCGATTTGCGATTTGCGATCAGATCCCATCGCACCATCGCAATCGTAGAAATCAAGTGAACACAACGGAAGCTCCAAACATATATGCAATTTGCGATCTGCAATCTCATCGCATCGCAAGGTAAAAACTGCAGTTGAAATTACAATTTCAACACCATACTGTCGTTTATATCGCTGGGGGCAATTCTGAGAATCGTTGGGTGGTGGGGCGATTCTGACCATGTGCCCACGCCTGCATGCAATCTAGAAAATTTAACAGAAGCCATATAGATATGTCTTAGCGAAATAGTTTGCAGAAGCATTTAAATATTTTCGGGTTGAAGCCGATTTGATTTCAGAATTGTCGATTCCAAACGATAAAGAAAAAAGCCATCCCCCAGCACTCTCTATAGAAAAATATGGCTTAAGCAAAACCAGACTTTTCAAAGCATGTTTTGACAGACAACTTTTACTTATGAAGAGAAATGCCTTCATCTATATCTTCAAACTCTCGTAGGTGAAAAAAAAAAATTCCCACAGGTTTACAATCATTTTTTGCCATTGAATTCAAATACATTACCAATATTTCAGTTGGATCTCTTTCTAAGTGAATATTTCAGCTCTGGCGATTCTGAGAATCGCCGGGTGGCAGGGCGATTCTCAGAATTGCCCCATGTGCCCACGCCTGCATTCTGTGAAGGAAATAAAATACCTTAACTCTCCTGAGCAAGTCATAGCCAGTCATCCCTGGCATACAATGGTCTGTGATTATAATATTGACCTGAATGTTCTGCATTACAATAAAATATTGTCATCAGATTCAGATCCCAACCAATCAATTTATGCAGGAAGAATGTAAAGGCTGATCAGCCTACAATATCCTGGTGAACCAAAGTTTAATTTCCATACATCAACATTCAGGTCATCTTCGTCGTCCTCAAGCCCAAGGAATTGCAAAGCTTTTCTTATGCTATCAACTGTGGTGACTGCAATTCATAGAGATCAATAAACTCATTAGATAATACATATACATATGTCTAAATTGTAGATTTATATTTCAAAATAAGATGGTCATGTCTATATTGTAGATCTATATTTCAAAATAAGATGGACACCAGTGACGCTAAAAATTAACTTGGTCTTGGCTCATATATATTAAATTCTGAAATATTTCTAAAATCGGCGGATCCTAGCCTGAACGAAAAGCTGAATACCCAATGCAGTTATGAGAAGGGCAAAAACATTTACGTTAGTTTTTAGGAATGTTCCCAATGCATTTTCATTGTTTGAACATCAATATATACATAGCTTACCAAAAAACTAACGTAAATTTAATCTTTTCATAGACTGAATACATAAATTTTATTAAATTTTATAATTTTGAATGTCTTTCAGATTATTTAATTTTATGAACATTGTTTTTCTTTTTGTGATTTGAAAAAATCCACGATTAAACCAAATTTATTCTCATAAGTTAGAGAATAAATGAAGAATTTAGACTTATATTACATAACTCTACTTAATACTTATAACATTAATAGCATTATCAATTAAGTTACAACAAGAAATTGGCTTGTTTTATTTAACTGGAATGTGATTGATCAAATTATATCACGTTAGATTTGTTCAAACATTGCCTTGATTTTATGAGCATGGCCTAAACCAAGATACACTCTCTGGCCCATTCATAAATTTTAAATATGTGTTTATCATTTACATGACAAATATAAGAGTAATAAAGTAAATATAAAATAAACGTGTCAAACGTGGTTAGATTATTTAAAGAAATAAGAATTAAACGTGTCTAACGTTCTTAGATTATTTAAAGAATTAAGGATTTTTTAATAATTAAAATTATAGAAAAATATTACTCTGTAATCAAGTTTAATGTTGATTTCATTTACAAATATGTAAAATATTACTATATTCTTCACCTTCATCACTTTTTTACTCTTTAGTCGCACCTGGGGCGATTCGATTCTGAAAATCGCATGGCGACCCCGCGATTCTCAGAATCGCCCCAGCTGAAATATTCATTTAAAAAGAGATTCAGCTGAAATATTGGTAATGTATTTGAATTCAATGGCAAAAAATGATTGTATATCTGTGGGAATTTTCTTTTTTACGCCACTCCGCGATTTTCAGAATCAACCCATGGTGAGTTGGTTCTCATCAAAGTTGGATTGTATGGCCCACGTGCCAGTGTCGAGGTATATTCTGAGAAAACCACATATAGCTCTTTGAAAACCATAAACTGCTGATGAGATCACTTCTGCTCATAAACAGAGATAGGAGGAAGAGGCATTAACATTTATTTCACCCTTCACAGTTGGCTCGATAAAGCAAAATTCCATTTCAATAATTAAGTAATCCTAAAAGTTTTAGTCACGCAAAAACTTATGTTATTTCTAAGCGGGAAAATATTTTACATCCTAAAGAACTCATCTCGCAAATCAAGATGAAAAATGTAAGTGTAATAGAAAATTCCTTTCATCGAGGAATTGTGAGGATAACAATAATTAGAGGCCACAATGAACTGATTACATATTTTATTTTCTTCCTTACCTCGAAACTATTGAAGATTATATCTATGGAAACTTTGATGACTTCTTATGCTACAATTCATCCAAGAGTGGAAGGTCTATTTGAAATATATTTTGCAAACTGTAATGAAACCTCGTGCTCTAGTTAGGCAGATGATCCATACCAGGTCGTTGAGATATGGAGCATTAGTGAAAATATGATTGGAATTCCCAAGGTCTAAAATCATGATCGTAAAGAAGAAAGTACTGTGTATACAAGTAAAGTTTATTTTTCTTCTTCGATCCACAACAAACCTCGAAGGGATATTGTTCTTCTGAATTTCCAATGCAAAGATCAACAAAAATTCAGGGTCTACATTTCTTAGAGATGTAGAGAATAATTCACAGTTCATAATACTCATGCCCAGATCCGACGGTAGCCGATAACACATGGACACATAAATGCAATGACTTATGTGATGTCCAGTAATGGTTTTTCAAAACCATTATTAAAGTGATCTATTTCCATTATTCAATCTCACATTCCCCTTCTCATTCTAAGAAACCAGCAGAAGTGATTTCATAAGCAGTTTATGGTTTTGAAGGAGCTATATGCGGTTTTCTCGGGATATACGTGGAAACTGGCACCTGGGCCATACAATCCAACTTTGATGAGAATCAACTCACCATGGGGCAATTCTGAGAATTCGTGGAGTGGCTTGAAAAAGAAAATTCTCTCAGGTTTGCAATCATTTTTTGGCATTGAATTTAAATACATTACCAATATTTTAGCTGGATCTCTTTTTAAATGAATATTTCAGTTGGGGCGATTCTCACTCATGATTCTCAGAATCGCCCCATGTTCAATTGGGGCGATTCTCACCCATGATTCTCAAAATCGCCCCATGTGATTAAAGAGTAAAAAAGTGACAAAGGTAAAAAATATAGTAATATTTTATATATTTGTAAATAAAATCAATATTTCATTACAGTTTTCTATAATTTTAATTACTAAAAAATTATTATTGTTTAAAATAATCTAAAAACTTTTGACACGTTTATTTTATAGTTACTTTATTATTCTTATATTTAAATGATAAACGCATATTGTCATAACCTTCTATACTTAAAGTTTACATACATAAAAAAAAAATTTATTATGCCCCTGATTTTTACCCGATACTGGGTCAAAGTGGCATGCATTACCATGGTGACGTGACTTGATATATGAACCTTGGTTTATTTAATATATAATTTTAGTTTATAAAAAGTAATGCCAGAACCATATAATTATAGAATTAACGGACCATGACATTGATCGACCTTGTTATTTCATTTTATAATGAATGAACACATGACACTTGGCTCTCGGTTCACGCATCCACTTGCTACACAGATATTTTGATCTGGTAGCTGAGGAATTTATTGCAACAGCGTGGCTACAACTTCCTCGGGATCGACATGGTGATGGACGGCCTCGATGGTTCTCATCGATCGAACGGTGGAGAGCTTAAGGGTTTTGGCGGCATTGTATTTAGGGTTTGCAGCCTGAAGTTTCGGGTCATTTGTCATTGCTCTGGTCTCCGAGAGCGGCTCCTTCCTCCGGTGTCCGCCATAGACCTTTCGGGTCCATTCTCCGCCATTGTTACAGCTACAGTCACGCGAACTACTGTTGGTGGAGAGCTTTGTTGGTGTCTTCCTTCGGCGCGTTCATGGACAGGCAGGTAATCCTCCACTGTGATTTTACAATAACCCTCTTCTCACTGTAAATTATGAATTGGTAATCCTTTGGTTGTTGCTGGCAGGTACAGGCGAGTTTCATGACGGTAGCAGATACAAAGATGGTGCGGAGTTTTTGCCACACTTGACCTGACCAGGTAAGCTTCCTCCATTCGCTGCATCCATTCATTAGTTACTGTTACGAAAGTTGCCCTTATGCTATTCTTTCCTGTCAGGAATATTGCTAAACCTGTTATCGAAGGCGTATGACAGAGTTTCTCCTTTTGCTACTTGATTTACTCCGGGACCCGATGTTTAGTTACAGCTCTTAGGGTTATAGGTTATTCTGAGGGTTAGTTCACGAGCTGAGTTGGTTCTCGAGCAACCCTGATTATGTTATGATTACTCAATCTTCAGTTGACTTGTATATAATGGAATCGGTCACAATGATTACAGTTTGATATATATTATGGATTTATGGGTTGTTCCCAACTTTGTCGGTCTCAGTCCGTGACGGTTTTCCCTGTACTCATTATTCGATAATATATGCATTTTGATGATTTAATAGACAGGGGTTTGCTTCCTATGCTCATCGAATGTCAATGATTGTGTATATACATGTTGTTTATTTCATCTGTAAGGGTTTCTAAGGTTATTAACAGCCTTGCCTTACTCGGCCGTCGGCCTACTCATGATTACATGGTATAATTGCTCGATTCGTACTTATAATACTGTTTGATGATACCTTTCGTTATGGTTAGCTCATTGTGCAAATGATCCGATTTTTAACAAGCTTTCACTGTATAATGATTCTGGGTTTTTAGAGAAAGGCCGGTTCGGCTGAGAAATGTTATTGCTTGAGCGCATTCTGCCATTACCCTAATCATTTCCACGCATGCATGGTCCTGGATTCAAGCTGTTTAATTTAATTAGCTTTTCTTATTGCTCAATGAGTAACCCTCTGAGTGTTTACTCCAACAATGGATTTATGGTATTATTACCTCGGCATCATGTTGTAGCTTCTCGCTACCAGGTGGTATCCACCTGTGCATACTGCTCGTACCGCAACTTATATTTGCTGAAGTTGGGTTATGGCCTCGCTGTTGAGGTCCTATGTTTATATTATGTCATGGCTGTTTCTTTACGCATTACCCATATGTTCTTTCTGAACGGGTTAGCAAAGCTATCGCCTTCGTGGATATATCCTGTAATAGTCAATATCACTTATGCGAGTTGTGTCATTGATTTAATAAATCTTTTGATTTATATATATGCTACTTATTTGTACCCATAATTTACAGATTCCGCCTGGTATTATGAGGGTTCTGTTCTTGTTTACCTGTCAGTTAACAGTTACAGTTTTTCTATATTCTGCATCTAATACAGAATTGGTTATCTGCATTCATGATGTATATTTAAATAATAACAGTTAGACCTCATTCTATTATTATTGTTCTTTCCATGAATCACAGTCTCACTGCTAAGGTTAATACTCTGCATGCTTATTTATCTGTTTCTTTCTTATCATATATGTTGTTGTACAGAACTAATTATACGCAGTCTTTAGTTATCTGTTCTCTTTATTTATGATTCACATTAGTGTAATGAACAGGGTATGTTGTATAGATACTGTGTAGTTCTCTACTATCAGTTCTCTTTCCCTTTCTCATATATCTGGTATACAGAATAATGTAAATGACAGTAATACCTTTAATAAAACCAGATGCTGCCTTACTGTTTAAATAATGTTATAGTAATCATAAACAAGCTATCAATACTATCATTAATATCTAATCTTCAGATCTTACAAAGTAGAAATACTTACCTGTATCCCTGTTGCTTTCTTCCGCCCTTCTACCACCCGTAGAAGGCTATTTAATGCTTGATATCCTCCCAGCCACGAGACCAGTCGTCTGTACTGCGTCTTTCCCCCAAGCGATCCTTTGCCGGCCACAGCCTCTGCAATAGGGAGCACAAATTTGCCTGTGCTATCTGGTCCTCACCAGACGTAGCACTTCTCTCTTTTGCTCAGTGCCTTCTTTTTCCTTTTTCCCTGTTTGTTCCCAAAAACAACCCAGGTCTTTTCTTCTTTCTCCTTTTCTATGGAGAAGAGAAAACAGTTAGGGTTTTCCCTAGTGTACTGACAACTGTTTTTCCTTTCATTCTCAAGCATAAAGAGAAAAATAACTTGTCACATGAAATTATCATGCACACATAATTATGCAATTCATATTATTTCATTTTTAACACATAATATTTCTATCAATTCAAGAAAATGGTAATCTTTGTTTTATCTTTAACCACAGGGTAAATAAGTAATTTATTTACGTAAAATGTTTGGTCATTACATCTCCTCCCCCTGAGATTGGACACCGTCTCGGTGTCTCTCAGAACCGAACAGATCTGGATAGGTTCTTCTCATTAATTCCTCATCTTCCCAAGTGGCCTCGTCAGGCCCAAAATGTCGCCATTGAACCTTAACTTGGGTAATAACTCGTTTCCGCAGCTGCACTTCTCTCCGGTCGAGAATGCTCAGCGGTTCGACCAGAACTTCTCCTTCCGGTTCGACCTGCAATACACAATTTTGTAAGTTAGTTTTTCCTTTCATGTGCAATTCTTGCAGAATTTATCATAACTCTCACCCACCTGAATCTCTTGCCATCGAATCACATGCCTAGGGTCATACACATACTTCTTTAGGACAGAAACATGAAATACGTTATGCACTCGGATGTGACTTGGCAGGGCCAGTTGATAAGCTACTGGTCCGACCCTCGCCAAAATTTGGAAAGGTCCACAATACCGTGGTGCCAGTTTGGCGCATCCGCTCCACTGCAAGGTACTTCTTTTGGCCTGAATCCGAATATACACATGGTCCCCAATCTGAAACTCCTTAAATCTCCTTTTCCGATCAGCGAAGTTCTTTTGCCTATCTTGGGCAGCTTTCAAGTTGACACGTACCCTCTTTACCATATCCTCCATTTCTTTCAGCATTTCAGGACCTAAGCTCAATTTATCTTCCGGTCCTCCCCAACTAGTGGGTGTACGACATTTTCGTCCGTACATAACTTCGAATGGGCTCATCTGCGTCGAGATATGGTAACCGTTATTATACGCGAACTCTACCAGATGTAAATAATCTTCCCACCTCGTGGGTTGTTGCATGACGTAAGCCCTTAACATATCTTCTACCATCTGGTTTACTCGTTCCGTTTGCCCATCAGTTTGTGGATGGTATGCTGTACTGAAGTTTAGCTGAGTTCCTAATTCAGCAAACAATGTTTTCCAAAATGCTGATGTGAATTTCACATCACGATCGGAAATTATGGTTTTTGGAAGCCCATGTAACTTGAATATATTCTGCATAAAAATATGAGCAATCTGTGCAGCTCTATATGTAGATTGCACTGGTATGAAATGTGCAGCCTTACTCAGCTTGTCCACTACCACGAAAATGGAGTCATTATTCCTTTTTGTCTTAGGTAATCCCGTAATGAAGTCCATGGAGATGACTTCCCACTTCCATTCTGGAACTGGCAGTGGTTGTAACAATCCTGCTGGGTGTTGATGTTCGGCTTTAATCTGCTGGCATTCCAGGCATTGCGATAGGTATTCAACAATGTTTTTCTTCATTCCTGGCTAGAAATACTCCTTTCGGATTGCTGTTATCATCTTCCGATAACCCGGATGACCTGCGTAATGACTAACATGAAATTCATCCATAATCAGATTTTTGATTCTACTTTGATTTGGCACATATAACCGTTTCTTGAAATAAATTCTTCCAGCATCGTCTAATTCATATTCTTGTTGGTTGTCTTCTCTAGCAGATTGTTGTATTTGTAATTTTAGTTGCTGATATTCAGTGTCTTGATCTGCAGTTTCCTTTATAATTTCTAGGATGGGGCTTTTCCACCCACTAATGGAAATTTCATACAAATTTTGTACCTTCCGGCTCAAAGCGTCTGCTACCTTAATTTCCTTCCCCTACAGGTGTTTTATATCAAAATCAAAACCACTTAGAAAGTCTACCCACCTCGCTTGCCTAGCGTTTAAGGTAGGTTGGCTGAAGTAGTTGGTCAAGCTATGGTGGTCGGTATGCAGCAGAAATTTCCTGCCCATAAGATAATGCCGCCACATCTTCAGGGCATGTATCACGGCAGCCAACTCTAAATCATAAGCAGAATATTTCTGCTCATGTTCTTTTAGTTTGCGAGACTCGTAAGCTATTACCCTGCCTTCTTGCATTAAGACCCCTCCCAATCCTTCTTTATTGGCATCCGTACATACTACGTAATCCTTATTAGGATCTGTTATACTTAGAACAGGTGCCGTGGTGAGCAAATATTTCAATTGCTCAAAACTTTTCTAGCAATTCGGGGTCCAATGAAATGGTTTCCCCTTCTTCTGCAGTGAGGTAATGGGAAATGCCACCTTAGAGAAACCTTCCACGAACCTCCTATAATACCCTGCCAAACCCATAAAAGATCGGACATCCGCTACATCTTTGGGAACTGGCCAGTCCATTATAGCCTTTATCTTTTCTGGATCCACTGCAATTCCATCCTTTGTGATTACGTGACCCAAACACTGAATTTCTTCCTTGAAGAAGTCACACTTACTAAATTTAGCATACAGCCGATGTTCCCGAAGGGTCTGTAATACTATTCGAAGATGTTAATGATGTTCTTTGATGGTGTGTGAATAAATCAAAATATCATCAATAAATATCAACACAAACTGATCTAAATAAGGATGGAAAATACCATTCATTAGACACATGAAGGTTGCCGGGGCGTTGGTGAGGCCAAACGGCAGAACTACAAATTCATAGTGTCCATACCTGGTTCTAAAGGCTGTTTTCGCGATGTCTTCATCTTTAATCCTGATCTGATGGTAGCCTGATCGTAAGTCGATCTTAGAGAACACGGTTGCACCTTTCACCTGGTCGAACAATTCATCTATCCGGAGAAGAGGATACTTGTTTTTAATAGTCAACTTATTCAATTGTCTGTAATCAATACACATCCGGAGGGTGCCGTCTTTCTTCTTAACAAATAACACTAGGGCTCCCCATGGAGACACACTTGGACGGATGTAGTTCTTCTCTAGTAATTCTTGGAACTGCATTTTTAATTCTGTCAACTCAGGTACACTCATTCTGTAGGGTGCTCGTGACACCGGTGCAGCCCCTGGTACCAACTCTATAGTAAAGTCTATATCTCTTTGCGGTGGCAGCCCTGGAATTTCCTCCGGAAACACATCTGCAAATTCTTGTATTACCAGAATATTATTCAAAGATGCTGTCTTATCCTTAGAATTCGCATAACCCACTTGGATGGCGTACACTTGACAGCCTTTCCGTACACATTTTACCAGTTGATTTGTAGTTATCGGTCGGACCTGTACTGGTTGCTTAATTCCCTGCATTTCTTTGTTGTTCCCTTGTTGATCTCTGTAATAGATAATTTTGGTTTTACAGTCAACTAATGACCAATGCTTTTCCAACCAGTCCATTCCAATTAAAATATCATAAGAACCCAGAGGAAGTATGTTCAGTTCAGCTGCTATTGGCTGGTCTGCTATAGTGAAAGAGCAGTCGTTGATCTTAGATGTTACCCTTCGCTTGGCTCCAGTAGCCAATTGCACTAACCAAGGGTTTTTAAATTTAACAGACTGTAAATTACAACGTTCCACTACTTTTGGGTTCA
The DNA here is from genome assembly GCA_000404065.3 of Pinus taeda. Classification (NCBI taxonomy): domain Eukaryota; kingdom Viridiplantae; phylum Streptophyta; class Pinopsida; order Pinales; family Pinaceae; genus Pinus; species Pinus taeda. The sequence goes on from APFE030723526.1 coordinate 13,822, forward strand.
CATAACTTAGCGTGGCCCCAGGATCAATCAAAACAGATATGGTAAGGTTTGAAATTTTACCTTCGAACTCGACCATGGTTGGCTGGTACTCCACCTGCCGATCCTCCAAAGCTGCATTGATTCTGGGTACACTCCGACCCACTTCGCCAATAGTTGAAGCTTCATGAATTTGGGATAACTGTTTAGTCCCCTTCCGCTGTGGACAATTTTTAATATAATGGGGTCCCCCACAACCCCAACACTGTAAAGGAGGTCTTGCTGTTCCTTCATTATCCAACCTGATTTGTTGTTCGCTGGCCTTGGGTTCATTTGCAATTCTAAACTTGGGTGTAGTCTTTGTCGCAAATCTGTTATTTATTCCTTTGCCAGTCCCTTTAATTCCACTACTGCGATTCCCTTTGAAGTTTCCAGCTATCTTGAAATTCTTCTTCTCACTCCACTTCCTATTAGCAGTTTCTCCTTTTTGTTTTCCTTGCTGATAACAGATTCTAGCCTTGCGGATGACTTCATCCATCGATTTTGGATTATCGAATTCAATTCTTTCCCGCATGTACGGGGGTAAACTGCTAACGAATCACTGCACCTTCGCCTTTTCCTCCCTTATATATGGTACGTAGCGAACTAAGGAAGTAAAACGGGTAATGAACTCATCCATGGTCTGCTGTCCCAATCGCAGATCATGAAATTCTCTGGCTTTCTCATCATAGAAGCGTTCAGTTAAATATCTCTCCTTAAAGAATTTTTGGAAATTGTCCCAGGTTATGTTTTGTTCGGTAACCCCTTTTACAATCTTCACCTCTTCCCACCATAAGGTAGCTTTTCCTTGCAACTGAAAGATAGCCAGTCGTGCTTTAAGATTATGATCGTATTCATCAAGTTGGAAATACTTGTTCATGTTTATTAACCATGCTTCAGCTACTTCCTCATGTTCTCCGCCAAAATGTGGTGGCTTAATCTTGCGGAATTCTCCTTGTAATTCCATCCTCTGTCTTTTTGAGGTTTGCTGTTCGAATGCATTGTCCGAGCGTTCTTCCTGTTCTTCTGATCCTTCAGGGGGTATGTGATGATTCTGTTCTTCTGACATCCTTGGATGTTCCGCACTAGGATTAGCTGGTAGCTGATTTTGTCTATCGGACAAACTTTTTAAAATCCTTTCTTGCTCTATTGTTAATCGAGCATTGTCTTCTCGTAATCGAGCCATCTCATTCTTCAGCTCCTGTACTATTTCCAAGATGGCTTGATTTGTAATTCTGGCTTCTTCTCCAAGTTGTACCCACAGCTCTGGGTTATTGTCTGCGCCGGTCATGCCTTGTCCCATTACAGGTCGTCGGGACGTGTTTTCTGCCCTCCTCATGTCTTTCATTCTCAGAATCCACTCCTGTAAAAGAAAATCGTTCAAGAGTAATAATGGAATGATTATCTATTAATTCATTTACTACAGGGTCCATTCATTATTGTCTTGCCCAGAGGCCACAGTGTTGTATCTGGGCTCTGATACCATATGTCATAACCCTCTATACTTAAAGTTTACATACATAAACAAATTTTTTATTATGCCCCTGATTTTTACCCGATACCGGGTCAAAGTGGCATGCATTACCATGGTGACGTGACTTGATATATGAACCTTGGTTTATTTAATATATAACTTTAGTTTATAAAAAGTAATGCCAGAACCATATAATTATAGAATTAATGGACCATGACATTAATCGACCTTGTTATTTCATTTTATAATGAACGAACGCATGACACCTGGCTCTCGGTTCACGCATCCACTTGCTACACAGATATTTTGATCTGGTAGCTGAGGAATTTATTGTCATAGCGTGGCTACAACTTCCTCGGGATCGACATGGTGATGGACGGCCTCGATGGTTCTCATCGATCGAACGGTGGAGAGCTTAAGGGTTTTGGCGGCATTGTATTTAGGGTTTGCAGCCTGAAGTTTCGGGTCATTTGTCATTGCTCTGGTCTCCGAGAGCGGCTCCTTCCTCCGGTGTCCGCCATAGACCTTTCGGGTCCATTCTTCGCCATTGTTACAGCTACAGTCACGCGAACTACTGTTGGTGGAGAGCTTTGTTGGTGTCTTCCTTCGGCGCGTTCATGGACAGGCAGGTAATCCTCCACTGTGATTTTACAATAACCCTCTTCTCACTGTAAATTATGAATTGGTAATCCTTTGGTTGTTGCTGGCAGGTACAGGCGAGTTTCATGACGGTAGCAGATACAAAGATGGTGCGGAGTTTTTGCCACACTTGACCTGACCAGGTAAGCTTCCTCCATTCGCTGCATCCATTCATTAGTTACTGTTACGAAATTCACCCTTATGCTATTCTTTCCTGTCAGGAATATTGCTAAACCTGTTATCGAAGGCGTATGACAGAGTTTCTCCTTTTTCTACTTGATTTACTCCGGGACCCGATGTTTAGTTACATCTCTTAGGGTTATAGGTTATTCTGAGGGTTAGTTCACGAGCCGAGTTGGTTCTCGAGCAACCCTGATTCTGTTATGATTACTCAATCTCCAGTTGACTTGTATATAATGGAATCGGTCACAATGATTACAGTTTGATATATATTATGGATTTATGGGTTGTTCCCAACTTTGTCGGTCTCAGTCCGTGACGGTTTTCCCTGTACTCATTATTCGATAATATATGCATTTTGATGATTTAATAGACAGGGGTTTGCTTCCTATGCTCATCGAATGTCAATGATTGTGTATATACATGTTGTTTATTTCATCTGTAAGGGTTTCTAAGGTTATTAACAGCCTTGCCTTACTCGGCCATCGGCCTACTCATGATTACATGGTATAATTGCTCGATTCGTACTTATAATACTGTTTGATGATACCTTTCGTTATGGTTAGCTCATTGTGCAAATGATCCGATTTTTAACAAGCTTTCACTGTATAATGATTCTGGGTTTTTAGAGAAAGGCCGGTTCGGCTGAGAAATGTTATTGCTTGAGCGCATTCTGCCATTACCCTAATCATTTCCGCGCATGCATGGTCCTGGATTCAAGCTGTTTAATTTAATTAGCTTTTCTTATTGCTCAATGAGTAACCCTCTGAGTGTTTACTCGAACAATGGATTTATGGTATTATTACCTCGGCATCATGTTGTAGCTTCTCGCTACCAGGTGGTATCCACCTGTGCATACTGCTCGTACCGCAACTTATATTTGCTGAAGTTGGGTTATGGCCTCGCTGTTGAGGTCCTATGTTTATATTATGTCATGGCTGTTTCTTTACACATTACCCATATGTTCTTTCTGAACGGGTTAGCAAAGCTATCGCCTTCGTGGATATATCCTGTAATAGTCAATATCACTTATGCGAGTTGTGTCATTGATTTAATAAATCTTTTGATTTATATATATGCTACTTATTTGTACCCATAATTTACAGATTCCGCCTGGTATTACGAGGGTTCTGTTCTTGTTTACCTGTCAGTCAACAGTTACAGTTTTTCTATATTCTGCATCTAATACAGAATTGGTTATCTGCATTCATGATGTATATTTAAATAATAACAGTTAGACCTCATTCTATTATTATTGTTCTTTCCATGAATCACAGTCTCACTGCTAAGGTTAATACTCTGCATGCTTATTTATCTGTTTCTTTCTTATCATATATGTTGTTGTACAGAACTAATTATACGCAGTCTTTAGTTATCTGTTCTCTTTATTTATGATTCACATTAGTGTAATGAACAGGGTATGTTGTATAGATACTGTGTAGTTCTCTACTATCAGTTCTCTTTCCCTTTCTCATATATCTGGTATACAGAATAATGTAAATGACAGTAATACCTTTAATAAAACCAGATGTTGCCTTACTGTTTAAATAATGTTACAGTAATCATAAACAAGCTATCAATACTATCATTATTATCTAATCTTCAGATCTTATAAAGTAGAAATACTTACCTGTATCCCTGTTGCTTTCTTCTGCCCTTCTACCACCCGTAGAAGGCTATTTAATGCTTGATATCCTCCCAGCCACAAGACCAGTCGTCTGTACTGCGTCTCTCCCCCAAGCGATCTTTTGCCGGCCACAGCCTCTGCAATAGGGAGCACAAATGTGCCTGTGCTATCTGGTCATCACCAGACGTAGCACTTCTCTCTTTTGCTCAGTGCCTTCTTTTTCCTTTTTCCCTGTTTGTTCCCAAAAACAACCCAGGTCTTTTCTTCTTTCCCCTTTTCTATGGAGAAGAGAAAACAGTTAGGGTTTTCCCTAGTGTACTGGCAACTATTTTTCCTTTCATTCTCAAGCATAAAGAGAAAAATAACTTTTCACATGAAATTATCATGCACACATAATTATGCAATTCATATTATTTCATTTTTAACACATAATATTTCTATCAATTCAAGAAAATGGTAATCTTTGTTTTATCTTTAACCACAGGGTAAATAAGTAATTTATTTACGTAAAATGTTTGGTCATTACACATATCTAAAATTTATGAATGGGCCAGAGAGTTTATCTTGGTTTAGGACATGCTCGTAAAATCAAGGCAGTTTTCTAACAAATCTAACGTGATATAATTCATCAATCACATTCTAGTTAAATAAAACAAGCTAAGTTTTGAGAATCACGTGGCCTGAAAAAGAAAATTCCCACAGGTTTACAATCAACTCTTAATCACACATGGGGCGATTCTGAGGATAGCCAGGTGGCGTGAAAAAGAAAATTCCTACAAATTTACAATCATTTTTTGCCTTGGAATTCAAATACATTACCAATATTTCAGCTAGATCTTTCTTTTTCTAAATGAATATTTCAGGGCGGCGATTTCCATGTGCGATTAAAGAATAAAAAAGTGACAAAGGTAAAGAATATAGTAATATTTTACATATTTGAAAATATTACAAATAATATTTATCTATAATTTTAATTACTAAAAATATACTTATTTCTTTAAATAAGAACTTGTGACACGTTTATTTTATATTTACTTTATTACTCCTATATTTGTTACGTAAATGATAAACACATATCTAAGGCCATGCTCGTAAAATCGGGGCAGTGTTCGAACAAATCTAACGTGATATAATTTCATCAATCACATTCCACTTAAATAAAACAAGCCAAGTTCTTGTTGTAACTTAATTGATAATGCTACTATTGTTGCAAGTATTAAGTAGAGTTATGTAATATAAGTTTAAATTCCTCATTTATTCTCTAACTTATGATTATAAATTTGGTTTAATTGTGGATTTTTTCAAATCACAAAAAGAAAAGCAATGTTCATAAAATTCAATAATCTAAAAGACATCCAAAATTATAAAATTTATTTATTCATTCTACGAAAAGAATAAATTTACGTTAGTTTTTGGTAAGCTATGTACTATGTATATATTGACGTTCCAACAATGAAAATGCATTTATTCATTCTACAAAAAGATTAAATTTACGTTAGTTTTTGGTAAGCCATGTATATATTGACGTTCAAACAATGAAAATGCATTCCCAAAAACTAACGTAAATGTTTTGTTGAAATCTAATTTTGACGTGCCGTGTTATCACTTTAGAAAATTACATGTTCTTTCCTTGTGATGCGATGAGATCGCAAATCGCATGTAAGTTTGGAGTCTCTGTTTAATTGATTTCTGTGATTGCGATGTTGTGAAGCGATCCGATCCGATCGCATATCGCAGATCGCACCCATTTGTTTCATGCATTCCCATGTTCCACAAAGAATGCATGTGATCAAATCGCAAATCGCAAATCACAAATCACAAAGTTAAATGGTTGAAGTACAAGGCGAAATTGACGTGAAGTAAAAGGCGAAATTGACGTGAAGTAAAAGCTTCATTTTTTACCGCCGTTTTTGTCAGTAAAACAGTAAATGAAATTTAATGTGGGTTGGTAAGTTTTGGTAAAGAATTTAATTTTATAGTTTTTTATTTCATTGGAGTTTTTTTTTTTGTTTTAGGACATAAGTAAAAACAATAAGTTATGCTTTTTTAAGTGTTGTTCTGAGAATGCAATAGATGTGAAAAATACGCACAGTAGTGTGAAGAAGTAAAAGAAAGAAGAGCATGCAGCAACACTGAATGTAATTTTCTGTAGTTGAAGTCTGTTTTTATAGCAGTGAATGTAAAAGGGATTTTTACACACAACAGTGTAAAATCTCAAGAGGAGATAGAGCAATTCTTTTTGTTGAAATGTTATTGGCGAATCCCTCTGAGAGAGAGGAAGAAATTTGTAACTAAAGTTGTCTTTGATTAATGAATACAAGTTTTATTTTGTATGAGGGAAAACTCTGTCTGCTCAGAATTATGTTTTAAGGCTTCTCTGTGCTAAGATCTTGAGAAAGAAAAACAGAGCATTGTCTCTGTGTTCAATTAATTTGTTTTTGGAATTTTACTAGAAAGATTCCCAACAGTGGTATCAGAGCTAGTCCAGGCTTTTTGAAGGTGTCAAAGAAGTTGTAGGAAGGAGTTTTTTGTTGCAGCAGATTCTCTAGCAAAGTGAAGTCTCAAATAAAAAGATCCAGGTATTTCTCAGATTTTTTTGTGTTGATGCTGAAGAAACAATCAATTATTTTAATACACAGTCAAACATTTTATAGCATAGTTAAGGAGTGCGAGAATGGCCGGCACCAGCACCAGCATGGGTATGTTGAATCCTCAACTTCCACAGTTCAATGGGGAAAACTATGACTATTGGGCAATAACCATGAGAGCCCTCTTTGCCTGTCAAGATTTATGGGAATTAGTTCAAGATGGTTTTGAAGAACTAGCAGATGAAAATGAGTTTAATAGATTAAATCAGGCTGAGAAAGATCTGTTGAAGAGCATTAGGAAGAAGGATTCCAAAGCTTTAATATTTTTATATCAAGCAGTGCATGAGAGTGTGTTTCCAAGGATAGCAGCAGCCAAGACATCCAAAGAAGCATGGAAAACTCTCAAGATAGCCTATCAAGGCATGGAGAAAGTGAAGACAGCAAAACACAGTTGCTGAGGAGAGATTTGAAAATTCTGTATGAAGGAAGTCAGACAATATTGACTCATTCTTCACACATGTGATTGGACTGGCCACACAAAATAAAATCTCATGGGAAACTCTTAAGAGAGAGGAATGCTGGAGAAACTATTGAGGACCTACCCTCAAAGTTTGATGTGATTGTCAACCACAAGAAGAGCGGATCTCTCAAAACTTTTCAGTTGATGAACTTCATGCTCACTGATACACATGAGCAGGAGGTTGAGTAGAAATGAAACTCATCTCTGACAAGCCTTAAACCCAGATGTCCTTGGGAAGGAGGAAAAAGATCAAGCAGAGGAAAAACAAGAGAGGAAGAGGCAGAAGCCAAAACAGAGGTGGAAGGAACAGTCCAGCAAATGCTCAAGGAAGAGGCAGCAATCTAAATCAGAACCAAGGCCAAGGCAGTAGCCAACAAAGTGGACAATATCATGCTCAAGGATAAAGGTATGAAAAATCCAATGTCCAATGCTATTATTGTAAAAACTTTGGGCACTATGCCAATGAATGTAGGAAGAAGCAGCATGATATGAGTAATAGATCTAGTGCAAATATCATTAGAGAAAATATCAGCCAAAATAATGTTTTATTAGCTTGTAACATGGCTGAAACAAATAGTGAAGATATATGGTTTCTAGATTCCGGTTGTAGCAAACATATGACAGGAAACATAGCCTTGTTTTCTTCTTTAGATCAAAGTGTGAAGTCACAAGTCACACTTGGGATTGATAGTAAAATTTCTGTTATGGGTAAAAGAGAAGTTAAGATATTTACAAAGAAAGGAGAAAGGAAAACCATAGCAGATGTTTATTATGTTCCTGGAATGAGATGTAACCTCTTGAGTATTTGACAGCTTGTTCAAAAGGGTTACAATGTTTTCTTTGTGAATGATGTATGCACCATCATGGACAGAGCACCCAGCAAAAGATATATTGCTGAAGTGAAAATGACGAAGAACAGGATGTTCCCTCTCAGAATAAGGGCAGATTTGAAAAACAAAGAAGTAATAGCAGCAGTTACCCAAGAGGCTTTCCAAAGTATGCCAAATGATGAAAATTGGATGTGGCACTTGAGATTTGGACATCTCAACTTTGGAGGTCTTAATTTGCTGAGCAGAAAAGGAATGGTAAGAGGATTACCATTAATAGAGAAACCGGACAGCCTTTGTGAAGGTTGTATATTGGGAAAACAACATAGAAAAAGTTTTCCATCAGGGAAAAGCATAAGGGAAAACCACCCTTAGAGATTGTCCACTCAAATTTATGTGGACCAATGCAAACTCCATCACTTGCAGGCAACCAATATTTTCTAACATTTATTGATGATTTTACAAGAAAAACTTGGGTTTATTTCTTGAAGAACAAAAGTGAAGCGTTTGAAAAATTCTGAAATTTCAAAGCACTTGTGGAAAATCAAAGTGGGCTGCGTATCAAAGTTTTAAGAACAGATAGAGGAGGTGAGTATATCTCCAAAGAATTCCTACGGTTTTGTAGAGAAAATGGAATTCATAAGTAATTTACAGCTAGGTACACCCCGCAGCAAAATGGAGTTGCTGAAAGGAAGAACAGGACCATCATGGATATGGCGAGGAGTATGTTAAAGGCAAAACATTTGCCAAATGATTATTGGGCTGAAGCTGTAAATTGTGCAGCATATATTTTGAATAGGTGTCTTACAAAAGCTGTGATGAACAAAGTGCCTGAAGAAGCATGGAGTGGGAGAAAGCAAGGAGTCACCCACATGAAAGTTTTTGGATGTGTGGGCTATGCACACATTCCAGATTAGCTAAGGAGGAAGTTGGACAACAAAGTGGACAAATGTATTTTCATTGGATACAGTGAGGAATCCAAAGCTTACAGGTTGTATATTCCATCTACCAAGAAGTTCTTTGTGAGAAGAGATGTTCAATTTATTGAGGAGGAAGCTTGGGATGGAAGCATAGAGAAAACAGTAAATGTTAAGAACTGCTTGTCTCATGATGAAGATGATGATGAGATGGCTGAAATGCATCCCCAAATGGCAGCGCCAACACAAGGGCAGCAAGCGACACCTTTGAGGAGAAATGAAAGTGCTTCTCCAAGCACACCACCAGGAGGAAATTCAAGTGCATCTTCAAGCACTTGCACACCAAGTGAAAGAGGTAAGAAGTTCAAAAACTTGAGTGACATTTATGATGAAGGAATGAATTCCTTATTTGCCTTGTATTGTCATGTGATTGATCCTATTCATTTCGAAATGCAATTAAGATAAAAGAAATGGATAGAAGCTATGGATGAGGAAATGAATGCCATAGAAAGAAACAAGACATGGGATTTGGTTGAGTTACCAAAAGGTAAAAGAAGTCATTGGAGTCAAATGGGTCTATAAGACCAAGTGCAATGCTGAAGGAAAAATTGAAAGACACAAGGCAAGGCTGGTTGTCAAGGGATACAAGCAGCAGTATGAGAGATATTATGAGGAAACTTTTGCACCAGTTGCAAGAATGGAAACCATGGGAGCAGTGTTGTCCATAGCAGCACAAAAGAAGTGGAAATTTTACCAAATGGACGTGAAGTCAGCATTCTTAAATGGAGTGTTAAAGGAAGAGGTCTATATTGAATAGCCTCTAGGCTATGAGAAGAAAAGCCAAGAACATAAAGTATGCAGATTGAAGAAAGCTCTTAATGGGCTGAAGCAAGCACCAAGAGCGTGGTACAGTAGGATAGATTCCTATCTACTAGAAAATGAGTTCGACAAATGTGAGGGAGAACCCACCGTCTACATCAAGGAAAAGGATGGTAAGATTTTAATTGTAGTATTGTATGTTGATGATGTAATTTTTTGAGGTAATGAAGACTACCTCATTAAAAATTTCAAATCATTCATGAAAGAAGAATTTGAAATGACTGACATGGGTTTGCTGAGATACTTCTTAGGAATAGAAGTAGATCAAAATGAAAATGGAATTTTATCTCCAAGCAAGATATGTAAATGAAGTGTTGGGCGATTATATGTAAGAGTGCAAGGCAGCGATCACTCCCACGGTAATGGGATTAAAACTCAGCAAAGAGGACAGCAGCAAGGATTTTGATCCTAGCTTGTATAAGAGCATAGTTGGTAGCCTCATGTATTTAACTGCAACTAGGCCGGATATAATGTTTTTTGTTAGTTTAATTTCCAGATTCATGGAGAGGCCAAAAGAAGCACATTGGCAAGCAGCAAAAAGAATTCTGAGGTATGTCAAAGGTACTAAAAGGTTTGGCATTTTATATACTGTCTCAGAATGTTTAAATTTAGTTGGATACACTGATAGCGATTGGGCTGGAAGTGTAGATGATCAGAAAAGCACATCCGGTTATCTCTTTCACATGGGTTCAGGAGCCATTTCATGGGCTTTTAAGAAACAGCCTATCGTGGCATTGTCTACAGCAGAGGTAGAATACGTGGCAGTGACAGCAGCAGCATGCCAAGCAATTTGGATGAGAAGAATGTTAAGGAGCTTAGGCTAAGAGCAAGCAAAACCAACAGTAATTTTTTGTGACAATAGCTCAGCTATTGCATTATCAAAAAATTCAGTGTTTCATAAGAGAACGAAACACATCGACACAAGGTTTCATTACATCAGAGAATTGGTGAATAATGGAGAAATCAGTTTATAACATTGCAGGACTCAAGAACAGGTTGCGGACATTTTGACCAAGACTTTGGGACAAAAAAATTTTGAGCTTTTAAGAAAATGTCTGGGTATGACTGATAACCTAGCAGTTGAAATTAAAGGGGAGTGTTGAAATCTAATTTCAACCTGCCGTGTTATCACTTCAGAAAATTACATGTTCTTTCCTTGTGATGGGATGAGATCGCAGATCGCAAATCGCATGCAAGCTTGGAGCCTTTGTCTAGTCACTTGATTTCTGCAATTGCGATGTTGCGATGCGATCCGATCGCATATCGCAGATCAAAAATCGCATGCAAGCTTGGAGCCTCTGTCTGGTCACTTGATTTCTGCAATTGCGATGTTGCGATGCGATCTGATCGCATATCGCAGATCACACCCATTTGTTTCATGCATTCCCCTGTTCCACAACGAATGCGATTTCGCGATGCGATCAAATCGCAAATCACAAATCACAAAGTTAAATGGTTGAAGTGCAAGGCTTCAATATGAAATTGACGTGAAGTAAAAGCTTCATTTATGACCGCCATTTTTGTCAGTAAAAGAGTAAATGAAATTTACTGTGGGTTGGTAAGTTTTGGTAAAGAATTTAATTTTATCGTTTTTTATTTCACGAGAGTTTTTTTTTTTTTTCTTAGGACATAAGTAAAAACAATACGTTATGTTTTTTTTTAAGTGTTGTTCTGAGAATGTAATAGATGTGAAAAATACGCACAGCAGTGCGAAGAAGTAAAAGAAAGGAGAGCATGCAGCAACACTGAATGTAATTTTCTATAGTTGAAGTCTATTTTTACAGCAGTGAATGTAAAAGAGATTTTTACACACAGTAGTGTAAAATCTCAAGAGGAGACAGAGTAATTCTTTTTGTTGAAATGTTATTGGCGAATCCCTCTGAGAGAGAGGAAGAAATTTGTAACTGAAGTTGTCTTTGATTAATGAATACAAGTTTTATTTTGTATGAGGAAAAACTTTGTCTGCTCAGAATTATTTTTTAAGGCTTCCCCATGCTAAGATCTTGAGAAAGAAAAAACAGAGCATTCTCTCTGTGTTCAGTTAATTTGTTTTTGGAATTTTACCAGAAAGATTCCCAACATGTTTTTGCCTTTCTTAGATCTGCATTGGGTATTCGACTTTTCGATCGATTTTATGGATCGCTATTAGTTTCAGGCCAGGATCCGCCCATTTTAGAAATATTTTAGAATCTAATATATATGAGCCAAGACCAACTTAATTTTTAGCGTCATTGGTGTCCATCTTATTTTGAAATATAAATCTACAATCTAGACATGACCATCTTATTTTGAAATATAAATCTACAATCTAGACAAATGTATATGTATTATCTGATGAGTTTATTGATCTCTATGAATTGAAAAGCTTTGCAATTCCTTGGGCTTGAGGACGCCGAAGATGACCTGAATGTTGATGTATGGAAATTAAACTTTGGTTCATAAGGATATTGTAGGCTGATTAGTCTTTACATTCTTCGTGCACAAATTGATTGGTTGGGATCTGAATTCGATGACAATCTTTTATTGTAATGTTGAACATTCAGGTGAATATGATAACCACAGACTATTGTATGCCAGGGATGACTCGCTATGACTTGCTCAGAAGAGTCAAGGTATTTTATTTCTTTCATAGAATGAAGACATGGGAACATGGGGTGATTCTGAGAATCGCCTCGCCACCCGACGATTCTCAGAATCACCCTAGCTGAAATATTCATTTAGAAAAAGATCTAGTTGAAATATTGGTGATGTATTTGAATTCAATGGCAAAAAATGATTGTAAACCTGTGGAAATTTTCTTTTTCACCTACAAGAATTTGAAGATATGGATGAAGGCATTTCTCTTCATAAGTAAAAGTTGTCTGTCAAAACATGCTTTGAAAATTCCGGTTTTGCTTAAGCCATATTCTTCTATAGAGAGTGTTGCGGGATGGCTTTTTTCTTTATCCTATGGAATCGACAATTCTGAAATCAAATTGGCTCCAACGCGAAAATATTTAAATGCTTTTGCAAACTCCTTCGCTGAGACATATCTGTATGGCTTCTGTTAAATTTGTTGGATTGCATGCAGGCATGGCAACATGGGGCGACCCCGCGATTCTCAGAATCGCCGAAGCGATACAAATCGCGGAATGGTAGGGATTACATTGGATGTGTTCCTCTCATGCAAGAGATACCAATTAATTAAAATTACAAATAGGGAATCACCTCTACGATTTCAAAAATGTATGGAGATTTTCAACGCTTGTTTTTATATAAGTTGCAAGCGCTTTGAAATTTCACATTTATTGTCCTTTTTTTAAAAACAATAACTTTAGCATTTGCCCACAATTAAAATAAATATTTTATAACTGAAATCTGTAGAAGTCAGAGCTGATATACTTGTCCACCTAAAGATTTGTTAAAGTCACTTTAATATAGGCAAGCATGTGACTTGCAATTCCTTAAATATTAGTATGTTTTCTATGTAAACTTTTATAAGTTTTTCAGGTGAAATTAAAATAATGTGGAATTCAAGAATCTTTTGAAAAATTAAATGAATGGTAGGATTTGGAAAATATTCTTTCGTAATTTTCTGGATTGCATGCAGACGTTGGCACATGGGGCAATTATGAGAATTGCCTCACCACCCCGCGATTCTCAGAATCATCTTAGCGATATAAACCATGGAATGGTTGTGGCTCTAGGAGGTGAAAATGTTTATAGCAACTTGGGGATTTATAAGAAGGTATGTTCTTTGAAATATTAGAAGTACAATAAGCTTGTCAACACATCGAACTTGAGTGTGGAGTTAACTCATTAGATATGTTCAACGATTGAGATAGTGATTACAACAATGATAGAATGTGAAGTTAATTCATTTGATAAGTTTAGTCACAGAGATATTGATTATATGTTCACAACTATAAATAGAAACATAATCGGAAATATTATGGTAATAGGCAATTATTAGTTTAAAGTTATGAGTAATTATCAGTTTAAAGTTATGAATCAAATCATGATGAGAATTATAAGACTATTAACATTATATTTTATTAAATAATTCAATAAGTGACCACTTCACATTTATATGTATTCAAGCCTAAAACCATACTAGACTTTCTAAATTGCCAAATGGTAGAATAATAAGATGCATGAATAATTTAATTTGAAGAGGGCCTTCATATTTTTTTTGCTTCTCGATTTCTTTCTTGATTGAAGTCATCATAAACACTATGCCAAACCCCAACCCAAAGTTGCAAAGTCGCTCATCCCATGGTTTTATGAAACGTATAAAACAATTGAAGTTAATAACTGAAGGATATGCAAGAATCCTTTAAAAATTTCCAGAAAGTATAAACCGAACTATGATCTGAAAATATCCCTCATCGTTGCACTTGGTAATGGTGTCAATTTTCCTAGATTGCATGCAAGCGTGGGCACATGGGACGATTCTAAGAATTGTCCCGCCACCCCGTGATTCTCAAAATCGCCCCAGTGATATATTGATTCTACACATGATGTGACTAAGCTTTTTTTCCTTCCTAAATAAAATAATGGCAACAAACACATCATCACTGGCCAACATGTCATCAATATTAAATGTTGAATTCGAGTTAGTGGGGAGACCTTTCTATCCTAATGTGACTTAATGAAATTTGTGTAGTATACCACTTTGTGACTCTTATAATGTGTCCCATTCTATGCGAGAGTTGCTAGTCACATAAATATTTAAAGTCCACTTACCAATATATTGAACTATTAATGGAATCTAGGAAAACGTTTAAAGGTTTTAGAACAAGACATGGTTAACTTTGTCCTCTATGATAGCAATATGCAATAGGAGACGATTCTAAACCACAACTTAGCAACAAGAAACGATGGGTTGGTTGCGTCAGACATTAGAATTAACTAACTTGTTAGATATATATATAATATATATATAGGTATACTAATTGGTATATTAGAGGTTAAATTGGGAGTGGTGGGTGAAATTCTATTAATTTTCTTACTAGTGATTTGATGCTATAATACCGATGATTGTAATGACTTTTTTGGCGTTATGATTAAGAGTTTTCCTTGAGAATATATATATGAGATCTTGTGAAAAGTAAAAGATTTCTATAGATATTTTAAAGCATATTTCAAAGTTATATGACGTTAGCAATGACTCTTGGAAAAATTGTGTGCGAAGATGTTAAATATATATCATTAAATTAAACTAATATAATATTATGTTATATAGATAGATAGATAGCGTTAATATAGTTTATATCAATACTCAAATATGTAATCTTTTTGGAAACTCAAACAAATTAATAGCTTGGAAATCAACGTTAAATTTTGTGCTAAATTATGTAACCTTTAAACCTAACATAATGAACATTCAAATTAATTTTTTTGAAATAGCATAAAATACAATTTTATAAATTTAAGATTACACATATAGGCTTAATTAGTGCATTAATTTTTAAAACACAACCTCCAAACCTAGGCTAGATTCTAGTTCATAATTACATTCCCATTGGAGATGCATAAAAGGAAATAGTTATGCTTGTATTCTCAAACATATTATCATCATTTGTAATCTTACAGGTGTTTTACATGTGTGTTATATATCGTGATCGTGAGTTATAATTATGAGTTTCTAGATTACTATCTTTAGCTAATCAAATCCACTTTATTAGAGCATGAACAGGCCTAATGGTTAAGAGCATGTGTTTCCTCCCAAGAGGTCATAGGTTCAAAAACCAGAAGGGGTTAGAGTATGTATGCCTTCGTAGACATAATAATGAAATCGTTGCATGGAGGTGGGTCTCTTGTCCCACAAACACTGGGGTCTCATACAACAATTTGGTGTCTAGCTTGGCTATGACGATAGAGATTCTGAAAAGGTTGTTACCAGAAAGAACCGTGTTGAGATGGGGGTCTATTGAAACCAGTTGTAGATATAGAAGAAGTTTGAAACCTGAAATGGTGGGAATGCATGTGGACTCAAATGGGGCACTAGTTGATGAAAGAGAAGAATATGGAACATCTTCATTTGCATCGTGTCATTCATCTGAAGATGTGAATTCTGATGGTGTGCAAAAAAATATGAGTGATTTTGAATAGTTGTCTAAGACAATTTATATAACAGATGTTTGCATCGTATATTGAAATAAAAGTTTTGATTTCCATATGGTGTTAAATCAAAAGTTATGAGTCATTTTTTATGTTGTTTGATTATATGTCTTAATTATGATAATTTGTATTGTTTATAATATCTACAATGCAACATTAAATTAGAGATATAATGTATGTTTCATTCAATATACAAATAATGACATCTTGATTCATTTAGTCATGTAATTTGTTTATAATGTCATGGTTTTTTAATTTTATCGTTGAAAAAAATCCAATTTCTTTTGTATCTATCATGTTATGGTTGAAAACATGTTGAATATATATATTTAGAAGGTTAATTGGGAGTGGTGGG
>APFE030723529.1:14298-25966 GCA_000404065.3 Pinus taeda
GTTTTTTTGTACCGAGTCACTCCGGAGGGCAATGGAACGGACCAACTTGGCCGTTTCCGTTTCTAAACAGCCGTTTTTTAAAACTATGCTATGGAATGAGCAAGAAACTCATTCAAATAATTTATAAAAATAATATTTCTTTTTCTTGATAAGTACAAAGATCAAAATTTCATTTACAAATATTGAACCTAGTTACACTTTTCTTCAACACTCTCGCTTAACTAGGGAGTTATTTATAATGTTACTTGGTCATTCTCAATCTGAATAATTTCTCATAAGAAGAATCAGATTGGTAATCCCATCTGTATAGCATCATATCAACCAACATTGTCATAGTGCAAGACCTTGACTAACAACTCCATCTCTCCACGAGACCATGAGCTACAATGCTGGCGAGACCAATGATTTATAGAGACCTTCATCATTGTCTCTCAAGGTACATACCCACCCGAGTGTTCACTGAGTATGACCTTCTAGGTCTATTCTTATATTGGGTTCCTAACCCTCAAAGAATATCGGTCCTCTTACCTAATCTAATCTTGGATTCCCTACACATCCTCAAAGAGTATCAAATGCCAGATGATCACCCAATCCTCCCATTCTTTCTTCCCAAGTGAGGACAAGAATGTTGTGTCTATCATGTGTCTACATTTCCATTCATGGACTTCATCTAGACTTACGGCTATTGGTCCTGGTCTAGTGCATGACACATGAAATGGAAAAACACAATTGTCACTCCTTTGTAATCAGGAGTGATATAATTCAAAATCCCTCTTGATCAGAGACCTGTCAGAGCTCCCTCTTAGCTAGGGACTCTTTTATACATCAACAACTTCTTCTTCGTGGGTTCTTCATATGCTTGATCAACTTTTCTCCTTGATGTCATGAAATTTAGTTGAGCTTCTTCCTTCTAGGGAAACAACCATCAATCAATTTCCTTCTTATTCCATCATGTCATTCCTTTCTTCATGGAAAGTGGCCTTCTTGGCATATATCTGGAACTTTCTTCATATTGATACTTATTTTCTCTCTATGCTTCTTTCAAGACTTTCCATCCATCACATGAAGGCTAGTTGTACTTGTACTTACAAGTCTTGTTCTAGTAGCCCTACATGAACTCATCCAGATATTACAAGAAATCGAAAAATCATATTAAATTAAATCACACCTTACAAGATGGATCTTCATCATGACATCTTCCTGTAGGTATCAACATCCTACATACATGTTGACACATCTCCCAAAGATATCTATTGTCAAGGGTCTTCATATTTTTTTTCAGACTTTCATCAGCCTTCGTATATTTCCAAAAGATTTCCTAGTCAAATCTTCTTGGTCTTTTTCATGTTGATTGCCTTCATCATGGTTGCATATCTCACGATCTCTTCCTTCCTCACACATTCCATTTCCAGGAGATTTCAATCATAGTTTCTTAGTCAACTATCTCATACTTCATATGCAGAAATGTTATGTTGATTTCATCTAGTGTGACTTATTCCTTCTCGCATTCTTTCAGAGGAGAAGATATCTTGATCATGCTTCTAAAGATAGAAGTAATGATTTATATTACCTACAACCATATGACATGACATTATAATATACATGCATACATACCTCATTTTACCTTTAGATCATCTAGGCTTTCTCCAGCAGCTCCCTTGATTGAAAAGATCTTGAATCCCTTGATTTGCTTCATGTCATCACACCATTATCCCATGAATTCCATAAGTTGGATTTCTTGATGAAACACTTTCTCCCTCTCTAGATTAGTGAACCCTCCTATGAGGATGCCTACGTAGAATCTTGAGGACCTTGCATATCCCTATCTAGAGGATGTTTCCTTTTTTCCTTAATGTATGATGAGCCTTGTCCTAGATGACATTTTTCTTTCCTTCAATGTTCAATGAGATTCCCAAGAGCTATCTTCATGTTTGACTTCCATGGATTTTGTTCCTTTTGTCCTTCATGATATCCATGGTGATGTCATGAGCTCTTGCTTCTAATGCTTTCATGATGCCATGATGCATCTTATTATCATTTTCATATATGATAACACAAGCTATAGGATCTTATGATAAGATCCTTTTGTGAGGGATAATATCTTACTCATAGGAGAGATTTGATACTCCCTCTTTCCTTGGCCCTTTTCTTTAGCTTCCTCCATATTTCGGTGGTATGAACTTCCAAAATCTTTATATAGCATTAAATCTTAACTATACTTATTTTTGTCTTTCCTTGAGGTCCAATCTTGCCTTTCCTTTCTGCACATGGTTGAATTCTTTTATCCTTTAATACTATAGATTGTAACTTGTCTTTCTCCATCTAGCATAGAGACCACAAATTTCTGGGTGAGTTAACCTTCTTTATTTATTGATATTTGTTACCTTGCTTATCAATGATGACTTCATTCTTATCATCTTTCCCAGATCTCTCAATTGAGATCTCATGAAGATATTTCTTCATTCTTTGATACCTTTATTTTTGTGTAGGTCCAAGTTATGTGACCTTCTTTACTATAATTCAAAGAGTATATCTTCTAGTATTTCATATATCTCTCCTCTTTTGCTACATAGGCATGAGAGGACCTTTGAGTGATTTCCTCTGAGTCGCTTGTTGCATTTCAAACAACGTTTGACTTTCAGATACCTTTCCATAGACAAAAATTGCTTCTCTTTTCTATTAGGATTGTAACAATCCTCCTTATTCTATGCAAGGACTTTCGATGACATCGACCTATAGATATCCTTGCAGTCATGAAGTCATTTTACCAAATTGATAAATGAAAAATACTTACTTGATTTGTCAAGAAAAAATATTCACCTTGATCATGTTGATGAAGATTGAAGAGGGCTTCTTCTTGAATGATCTTATTCTAGGGTAAGGAAATGATCCTTTCTTTCTTGAATATGATCACAATGTTGTCTTGCTTTTAATATGCTTTTCCTTGTAGATCATAACTGCTTCTAGGGTTTTGACTTTCTCCAAGCTGATATGATCTTCATTTTGAGGTCCTTAGAGCTACGTTGCATTGTGTATAACTTGATGAGTGCCTTGATGGCCTTTTGATGATGATTATGGAGACAAGAGCTCTTTTTGTTGTAAAATGTTATTTGATCTATGGTTTGATCAAGGTTAGGGTTTGATTCTGCAATGTAGATCTTGATGTCCTTCAACTTACTTTGATGCCTTGCTAGAAACTTGATTCTTAAATGTCTCCTTTCTTCCCTTCCTTTGACTATAACCATAGCTCTGATACCATGTTGAAGAATCTAGGGCATATGAGTTAATGAGATTCTTCTTGACTTGATAACTATTTGTGAGGCTTTTTAATTTTCTTATTACCACAATCTTCTCTTTAACATTATTAGAGTGTGTGTTTCATATTTCATCAAATAGCTACCAAAAGGAAAGAGAGAAGAATGTAAGATGTTGGCATTATTCCAAGGCCAAAAACCATCCCTCTTGGAGAGGAAAACCCACACATAATTATTCCTATAGAGATTTCAATTGACAAACACCAAGACCATGACCCTTGACTCAATATGCCACTCCAAGACCAAGACACCAATCCTCTTCTTTGTCACTGTTGAGATCATCATCATTGCTTCACCACTAAGGTCTTCATTACTATTGCAACATTATTGCTAAACCTTCATTGAGAACTTCACCGTAACAAAGAGATCATTGTTGCTGCACCATAGTTTCTCCTTCACTTAGATCTTTCACTATTCTAAAATCATCATTAAAACTATGAGATATTGATATTGAGTTATATGTATATATATCTATGACAACTGCATTGATATTTTTCCAATGATGATCAATACTGAGAATGATATCATGTCTTCGTTCAGTTAATCACCAATGTCTCGATATAGAGTATGTTGTGGATGTGTTACTATAGGATCACGGTAGTACCGAGACAAAGATCATATATATCGAGACAGTAAGTGTATTCCTTGCACCAAGATCTTCATTATATAACTACGTTGAGACTGTTGGTATGTCACAAGCATGTCGAGACAAAGGAACTACTTCAATGAAGAATGTCGATATAGTGAGGAGGCCGAAACTATAAGAAGGTCAGAACTATGATCATGTGCCTGAGTTATTTTCATTGCATCGAGATCATTATTACGCTGAGATCAAGATTGCATCCTCCTGTCATAATAGATGTGCTATTCCTATTTAATATGTCGAGAGTAAGTGTTCTCTCTTCCTACTACGAAATCCTTATTAGATTACCCATCCGAAGAACTGAGATTGCAAGGTATTACTCACTGTAATTGTTTGAGATCTTGTAGCTATACCTCCGAAGAGTCTGATATGTCTTGTCTTAATTTTGCGCAGACCCTATTGGGTATACATAGTGGTATATATTGCAGGCAAGTTGACTTGAATTCATGAATATATATGTCACTTCAACTGAGCCAAAATGATTGTTCTTCAATATACATTTTAAGGCCGACTTAACTATTTTCTTCATTGTTTTGCTGGCAGTCTTCATATTGGAGGATGGTGCTTGTCTTGGAGGGCTACTTGACACTAAGTTTACCCATATTCATGCTCAAGAATGTGACTTGATTCTTTGACCTTTCCTAGACCTATGGAATGAGTAAGAAACTCATTCAAATAATTTACAAAAATAATATTTATTTTTCTTGATAAGTACAAAGATCAAAATTTCATTTAGAAATACCGAACCTAGTTACACTTTTCTTCAATAAAAAGTATTATTTATGTATATGAAGTTGCAAACAAAAATAATTGATAAGTATTGAGGCCATATTTGGTGTTGTTGAAGAAGTGGTAGAAGAAATATTCTGATAATATGTATTATAACTTGATATAAGCAGCATTCAAATGAATGAAGACACCAAAGGTCTGTGTCTACTTGTATGTATATTTGGAAGTTTATTATTGATTGGGGTTTCTGTTTGTACACATAAATCTCTCCATAAAAATGTTGAACACTCTGAAATCATGCTTGGACAAATGAGTATATCTAGTTTGATAAGGAGAGTTGAAGCATATAATGGTGGAATCTTGGGAGGACATTTGGCTGACCTACGTGTGTTTGATGTCCTAATACCGAAGAGGGAGGGTTGAATTGGTCTTGGAGCTCTGACCTTGGATACGCACCTACATACATGGGTTAATGGTTAGTTAGTAAGCCTGATGGTATCTAGAGTGGTTGAAAAATTTAGTCCATCTTAGTCCCACCCATATAGATAACCCTGGTCCAGTATATAGTCTATGGAATTGAGTTTGTCTGAAATCTTCCTAGTTCATATTGGATATCTTCCATGTACCTCTGTATGGTTGTAATTATGAATACCTCCCTATTTAAGAGGGAGTGTTGAAGAATGTAACTAGGTTTGGTCTTGATAAACATATTTAAGTCTTAATATAATGTATTTCTCAAAAGAAAGAAAATGAAATTTTATTATTATTAAATTGACTTATTAAAGCATGGGTTTCATGCTTGGGTCAATTATTTTTAGGTCAAATCCTCCATTGCAGGCTTCTAGGGTTTGTGTCAAGGTCATAATGTAAAGAACCCTTATTGGGAATTATTTGTCAAGAAATAAATCTATTTTCTACTAAAATAAGTCTTCTAGGCACCCTCCAACAAGTCGGCCATAAACTGGACAATTCGACCTAAATCTGGGCAGCATAATCATTATATAAAGGCATCAACTTGACCTCATTTGTCACTCACTCTCAACAAGTTCGATTTGCAACTTCTGGGGCCATAAAAGGTGTGAAATTCAAGGAAGAAGAGGAAGAAGGATAAAAAAAAGAAGAAGGTCTCTTTTAAGCATAAAAGTTGAAATTTTCTCTCTCTTTCCCATACGTGTGTAGTTGTGTAGCTTCTAGAAGGAGGTCGAAATTTAGCAGTTACTGGGAGGCTGAAATCCTGCTGTTGGGGGTTGAAATTATGCATCTAGGAAGTCGAAGTGTTGGATTGGTGTTGGGTGAAGATGCTAGATTAGAAGAGTCTACTACATCATATTGGAAGGATGAATTGGTGGAGGAAGGTCTCTTGGTATAGGGTCTTGGTCAATCTCAATTTGAATTACTAGTGGAAGAGTTCTTGACTGGGTTTTCCCCTATATAGGGTTTTAGCCTTGGTTGTCCACCTACAGCTAGTGTCCCTGATATTCATATTTTTCTTTTGATATTTTCCCGATGAAACAAAGATAAAACAACAACATAAGAAAGTTAATAAGAGCATACAAATATCATAAGTAAATATAAACATAATAAAATATTTCTACCTTTATGATTTTCTAACAAATAAGATATAAGATTTATTGTATGTGAATTTCTTCATTTGTTCACCACAAGATTGAGAATGGAAATATTATTTTATGATATAGTCACCATTTAGAATGCAATCAAATTTTTCTTTTTGCATCATCATTGATTTCATATCATGTAATTCCTAATCCATTCAATTGGGGTAACAACACCTTTCCTCCAGGCTAGTTGAAGTTAGATTAGTTTGTTGCTTTTTCCTTTCATTCAACTGAGTTAACAACTTGCTTCTAGGTTAATTGAATGTAGTCTAGTATTTTGCTATTTCCTTTGATTCAACTAGGGATACAACACCTTGCTTATGGGGTTATTTAATCTACTTTAGTCAAAATTGATATTAATTTTCATTCAATTGGGGTAACAACATCTTGCTTCTAGGCCAATTGAAGTTAGATGTGTTAGCCTTTGGTTTAGTTGGGGGAAATAACACCTTGCATCCAAGCCCAACTAAAGTAGCCTACCTTTCTTGTAGTAGGTTTATCTTCTATTCGCTTTAGCATTGGTAACTTTTTCATAGATATCTTTCAACCCTTATCTTGTGTTAATTCATTTTCACTGCAACTTCACAAATAGAACAATAGACAAACATATTGTTATGGCACAAATAATCTATGATGGTTTGCAAGTATCATGTGAATCCCTAGTTTTAATTAGAAGGTTCGTTATGTTTGGCATTATTGTTGGGGAACTATCAATAGTGAAACCTTTTTTTCTTACTAATTCTAGCCTTTGGTAGAACATTTTCAAGGGCTTGTTTTACTTATATTTTTTTGTTGTTGATGTGTTTATTTCTCATATACATTTAGGATGTTTTTCAATTAAAAATAATAGAGACAAAAGAGTCGATTTAGACAGTCTATGAAAACCCCCCACAAAATATCATTGTAGGGAAATCAAATCAAGTAGAAGGATCTAGTCAACCAAATTACTAGAAGCCAACAACCAACTTTCTACCTAAAAGAATTCCAGAAACTCAAATCAAACCATCTAGTCAAACCCGCAAGAGCTAAATCCTCAGTGCAGGTGGACATATTTTTTCTTGTGTATTCTAAGGAAAACAAACAATCAAACCATAATTTTGAGTTACCTACTAGTTTTTTTTCAAGAAATTTAATTTCTTAAATTGTATGACATTAACTTATCAATCTGAGTTCATGGAATTGGGGGATGTAGGTACTCTCTATGTAGGATCATAAGAAATACCTAACAAACAAATCAAATTGAAAGATAATCCCCCACATTCGAACTACAATTTAGGTTTGTTTCGTTCAATGGATGAATTTCAAATTACATGAACAATTGATTACTTGAGGAAGGAAATTACACAAAGTTGTAAATTGAACCAAAGAAATAAGTGAATTATAGAATCCTAGATAGAAAATAAGTCATTTCTATCCAGCCTAGCTACATATTTGAATTGCAATGCAAGCTATTTTGAGGGACCCTCCCAATCAAATTGTGTTGCAAAGAATTAAAATGTTATAAACAAGCTATGCATACATAAAGATAATTAATTCTAAAATATCAACATTGCATTAAGTCACAGGTTTACAAATATGGTGATAGATTCCCCTTTGTCTTTGTCGGTAGATCTCTATATTCTCTATAGACTCCCCATACATTCCTCTCATATATTCCTCTTACATACAACCCCCATTTCATCGAGACATCATACATTCTTATATAGACTTTAATAATACATGGAGTCATAATTGTCTAATCTTGAAATTATGGATTTTAACTACTTATAAGAACTACATGCCTTGATGGGGAAACAATGTAAGCAACTAATAGTAATAAAAATTTTCATCACTGGAAGCATGAAATCTCATTCTCTTGCTCTAAACCTTGTGTGCTAGCAACATTGAACAAATATTTGACTGATATCTTACAACTCTAATGTTGAGTTCTAGGATCAAATAAATAGTAATAAACATTCCCATTATCCTTACAAACGTAACCCGTGTCCTTGATTTGTTCCTAGAATAGCATGCATGTGCAGACCATTGAGGTGCTACCGAAATTCTAGAAATCTGGTAGTTACAAGAATTTTGGTAGCATCCATCTTCTGCTACTAGAAATTATGAAATTTTATAACAATCTTTCCAAACCACTAGTCATGAGATAAGACAAATTCTAATCTAATCAATAACTAAAAACATTAGAAAAGTAGTTAAAAATCATAAATTGGTTACTTAATAGAGCCCTTTGAGGATGCACCTTGAAGAGAAGTTAAACATGGTAATGTAGGCTACAAAATGGTGGAGATAAAGGAGTATCGAGACTAAAAATGGTTTCTTTTCATTGCAAAAAATGTGACAAAATTTAGGCACAACATCTCCACCACGCCTAAGTAATTCCATGTCCTCATGCAATAGACACATCTAAAAAAGTGTAGGTTTTAATCCTGTACAAAAATTCCTTGCAAATGAATTCTTAAAAATAGAAAAACAATATGAAATGGCGAGAACATAAAAATATATACAAATATTTTCTCCTGGAACCCAAAACTAGGAAAACCAAATTGATTTTGTATTATATTCCTTTCAATGTTACAATACATTATATACATGTTGAAGCATTCATAAACCCCAATCCATTAACTTTGGATTATAACATAACCATAGTTCCCTTGACCATATCTACAAAATACCATGGGAGAAGCCATCATGCCTAAATCCATGTGCAAAAAATATGCACAAAACCATGGATGGGTTTTCCCACCATCCTTAGGTCCGCCCAATCATTATTAGGTCCGCATAAAAAAAATATCAGATCATTGCCTTGGACCCTTTGTACTTACCCAACAAAAATGATCCTTTCCCAATATTTCACAAATTTATGCCTCCATCCTCAATCATGCATGCCCTATTTCCTTAATCAGGATGTCAATGTTGGATGTGGAGACCGCCCTTTCTTGTTGATAATTATTTTGTTTCCATGTAAGCTTAATATTGTGACATCCTCTCCACAATGTTGTTAGATCATGCCACCTTTTAATTTTCAGAAACATAATTTTGTATTTGAAGACTATTTGTTAATGTGTCTTATTCAATTGAGCAATCCTCTCCATCAAAATCTTGTTTTCACCTTTAATATGCTCATCCAAGAGCTCATACTCCTTGACTTCATGTCTGAGTTTCCATCTTCCTATTCTTCTGTTGCAATCTTGATGAACCAAGAGAGTATGCAGGAGTAGGATGGACTATTTCCTTAACAACATTATACTCATTAAACTCTGTAAATTCAAAATGAGGGAAAACTGGAATAGTGTCTTTTGCTACTAGATAAAGATTTTCTATCTTGGGCTTGTTAATATCTTGTGTTGGATCCATGTTTTTTGGTAATACAAGTGGAGAAGGAACATCTTTGGACTAATAATGAGTGCGAGGTCTTCTAGGCACACTCTCAATGACAACCACCTCATCTTCTACCTCATTTTGTTTCTATCGACATTCCTGATTTTTTTTCTTTCTTGACTCACTATAACCATATGTCTACTTGTATGTTCTACCTGTAGGTCACTAGAAGTTCCTTGTTGTTCATATATAACTTTATCCTTTTTCCTAGCATCCTTGAAACTAATTGTGTTTGGTGTACTGGCAAAAGTTTTAGTATGAGATCCTTTACTCCAAATTTCTTCTTCCTAATATCCCTATAATTAGTTGTGTATGGTGTGTCAACCAAAATTTTTGTGTGTAGTTCCTATACTCTTGCTTTCCTTCTTCTTGAGTAACTCTGGAACTAGTTGTGTTTTGCGTACCATCCATAAATTTTGTATGAGGTTCTTCTACATATGTTGTTGTTTTTTTAATTGTAACCTTCTTATTTTTCTTGGTTAGGGTGGATTTGGTCCTTTCAGAAGAATATACATTACTTTTGGAATCAAGGTTTCCCACTGGGGCTCAGTCTCCTTGAATCTTATCTCTGGACACAACGTGATCCCATGTCTCATATTGCTTATTTAATTCCTCCATAATGAGTAATCTAATCAACCTATGGTGGAATAAATTTCATTATAAATTATCAAGGTGTGTGCGAACGTGTGCTACCATTTTGGTCAAGCTTTCCACAAGAAAAGGGGAAGATTGATTTTCTTTCCTTCAAAATGTAAAAGGAAAGACAACATACCTTCCTTCATATGTAATGAATCTTTTTCCAATCATCAAAATTTCTCTCCATTCTTCCTGTGTCCATAATCATGGGATACCCTTGCTCCAATCAAGTTTTTTATGAGATGAAAGTAAATACCTATTCCAATTTTGTCCTTTAATCCCTATCCTTTTAAATTATCGTTTACTCTCCTAAGGAAGTTCAATGACAATTGATATCAATTCATCAAAGATTGAGAGGTCCAAAGTTCCAATCCTATTTGTGTTCCCAATGAAGTTCCATGCAAATTACTTCATAGCATCATCATTATACCCATGTATTTTCTCATAAAATATGATCCATCCTACTTCATGAAATAACTATATACTCATCAAATAAAAATAGCTCGAGTGGTAGCTAGTAGATTTAATTCCCCCTCCACCCGGGTTCTATTCTCCGGAGACATGTTAGCCTATGTAGCAAAAATTTGAACATGTTGAAAATCATGACGAGTAATTACTAGAAGCCCGAAGGGGTAGGAAAATTTTGAATATCTTGTTACTAACGTGAATAGTGGAAACCATTGTAATTAAATCCCACGTCTCGCCCAAAATAGTACTCTGAATTTACCGATTCACTAGTCATCATTAGAAAAAAGAAATAACTATTTACTCTTCTAGTTCCCCTTGAAATATTCTGTTGAAGAATCTAGGGCATGCATATTAAGTTGATTCTTCTTTTAACATGACAAAAATTTGTGAAGTATTTAAACAATTTAGCTTAGTTTGATGTTTACTTCATTATTAGCATGTGTTTGTTAACTTCATCAAACTACTATAAAAAAAAAAGAGACAAGAACACAAATGTTTGGCTATCTGCTAGGGCCAAAACCTCTCCCTCTTGGAGAGGAAAACCCACACAAAAATTTGTCTTATATAGATTGCATTGACGAATACCAAGACCATGATCCTTGACACACTCTGCCACTCCAAGACCAAGACATCAATCCTTCATATTTCTGAACATCGTCTTCACTGCATCCCTGAAGTCAATACATCTACATTACTGAGATCACTACTACATCACAAAGATCCTCAATATTTCTTGATGAGATCTTTTGTACTAATATCATCATGTTCTTGACACCACCAACTACTGCATCTTCACTTGATGCTCTGAGACCCTTATTGATATACATCCTTGGAACAGTGAGATCATTGTCCATGCTCATGATAAGGTTCTATATGTGTGTGTA
>APFE030723529.1:26144-43199 GCA_000404065.3 Pinus taeda
AGGTGTTGGATATGAGTTTTATTACTAGATACAATCATGCCAAGATTCTTTCACTATACATATCTCATTAGGATTGTGACATTGTCTTAGATTTTCACCCTAACGTTAATTCTAATACAACTATAAATACGAGATTACTATGATCAAGACCGCAACTTCGATTTGAAGAACAACGTCAACCATTGCAGATTAACAACAACGTAGATCTATGCGTCAGAATTGCTATGCGAGATCCATCTTTGTCTGAGATCCTTATCACTATGCATTCGTCCGAGATCCTAATCACTGTGCCTTCATCCGAGATGGTTATCACTGTACCTTTATCCTAGATCGTTATCAGTATGTATTTATCTGAGGTTATCATCATTATGCCTTCATCTTAGGCCGAGACTGCAGAGAGAGTTTCATTGTCTTAACTGAATCCTTGCCTGCAGCCATGTCATGTTCAAGGTTCCACCTGCCTACACCCATACGAAATATTTGACCTATAACCCATCCGAGACCCAAGCCATGCCTTCCTGCACCTATTGACATTTCAGAAGATAATGCAAGTTCATTTCTCTGCCATTTGTGGATAACTTCATTAGGTATTTATAGTGGTTTGTGTCATCTAATTTGAGCCGACGTGAGCCACGAATTGTTGTGTCTCTTACCCAAGACAACATGACTTATATTAATTTATTTAATTCATAATGAAGCCAACATTACATTCCTTTGTTGTTTTGCTTGCAGATTTTAGTGAGCTTTCTCTTGGAGGATTCGTCTTGGTCTTGAAGGGATGGTTTGACACCAATACATTTTACATAGGCTCCAAAGGAGCTTCTCCATTCACGACATGACTCTTTGACATAACGATAAATCGTAAAGACATCAAGAAGAAGTCTTTTACCTAGAGACACTTCTTTGTCATGAAACCCATGTAGCAAGATTACAAAAACAATTTATTTCCTTTTATTACATAAAATACAAAGATCATGTCATCATGAAGACCAAACCTAGTTACACTTTCTTCAACATTCCCTCTGGTATTCATAATGGTACTTGGTCATTCTCAATCTAAGTAATTTCTCATAAGAAGAATGGGATTTGCAATCCATCTGCTATAGCATCATTTCAACCAACATTGTTTCCATTTAGCAAGGCCTTGACTAACATCTCTATATCTCACTTAAATCAAACCATGCAATGTTGGCGAGACCAATGAATGATAGACACGCATCATCATTGTCTCTCTAAGGGCCATACCTACCCAGGTGTTCTTCGAGTATGCCCTACTAGGACTATTCTCATCTTGGGTTCCCAGCCCTCAAGAATATCAGTCCTCTTGCCCACTCTTGTCTTCGATTCCCTACCACATCCTCAAATAGTGTTAGATGCCAGATGATTACACAATCCTACATTCTTTCTTCCAAACTAAAGACAAGAATTCTATGTCTAACTCTCCCTCTTAATCAGGTACAAGTTCCAAGTTTCTATTTTCTCAGAAACTTGCTCAAGTTCCTTTGCTTATAGGAACTTCCCAGAGCTCCCTCTTACCCAAGAACTATATCATTAGTGCTTTATAGGGTCTTCTAGTTGACTGGCAATCCAAGACTTTGATGTCATCAATTTCTTCACATGTAGGGTTCAACCATCCATCAGTTTCCTCCATCATGTCATTTCCTCTTTGCTGGAAAGTATCCTCCTTGGCTTTACATCTAGGGCTTCCTTCATAAGATCATTTGTCTTCACTTTTATTCAACAGTGATTGCTCTAGATCACAAGGTACATAGTTGTGACATCCTACACAAATCTCCTTTCCATGATCCTACACACATACCAAGACTTTTCCAAGGGGTAAGACACTAAAAACAAATTACATATTACCTTTTGGTGATGGCCTTCTTTCTACGACATCTTCTTGTAGGCATCAATCAAAGTCTACCCATCATTCCAGGAGGTATCCTAGTCAAGTCTTCTTGATCCTTTGGATGTTGACTGCCCTTTTCATGGTTGCATGTCTCATGATCTCTTTCATCCTCATGTCTTTTATTCCCAAGAACTCTCATAGTTCTTCAATGGTCATCAACTACCTCATACTAGATTAGGAGGACATATTATGTTGATTTCATCTAGTCTGACGTTTTGCATCCTTTCAGAGGGGGAGATGTTTTTCTTCTTGATCATGCTTGATCCATTTTATCTGGAACCACAGAACATGACATCGCAATACAAATACAATATAATCATACATACCTTATTTTCTCTAGGTATCTTTCAGCAAATTCCTTGATTGAATGGTTCTTCAATCCCTTGATCTGCTTCATTCTTCATGTCATTGAGCCACCATCTCATGAGATCCAAGAGTTGGAATTTCTGTTGAAACACTTGCTGCCTTTTCGGACTTGGATATCCTCTACTGAAATATCTATCATAGATCCTTCATGATCTAGTATATCCCCATCTGGAAAATGTTTCCTTTGACCTAGATGAACTCTTCCTCTCCTGCAATGTACAACGAGATTCCCAAGATTTATGCTCTTCATGATTTTGTACGAGCTCTTACTTCCATGATGCCATGATGCATCTTCTTACTATGTTCATATATGCAAGGACTTCCAATAGGATCCCTTTGAGAGGGACACCATCTCATTCATAATGGAGATCTATTACTCCCTCTTTCCCTGATCCTTTCTTCAAATTTCTCCATCC
Organism: Pinus taeda; assembly: GCA_000404065.3. Taxonomy (NCBI): domain Eukaryota; kingdom Viridiplantae; phylum Streptophyta; class Pinopsida; order Pinales; family Pinaceae; genus Pinus; species Pinus taeda. The sequence goes on from APFE030723529.1 coordinate 28,836, forward strand.
TTCTGGCGATATGAGTTTCTCTTCCATAGTATTGTTTTGTCTTATCAAATTTTTACTTATCTGCACTTATATGTGACCTATTAGCTTGCATTTCTCTATCTGACATAGGGAACGAAGGCTGTTGATTGATGGACATTTATCACCTTTCTTATTAATGATGATCATCTATTCATCATTTTTGTAGATATTTTAATTGATACCTCTTGAAGATGTTCCTTCATTCCTTCTGTACTTTATTTTAGAGAGTATGTCCTTTAGTACTTCTTGAATTCTACATATGTCTCCTTTCTTATTTCATAGAACCCTACTAGTTCTTATGACTTCAAAGGAGAACTTGATTTTTTTTACTTCTCTAAGGATAATGAAAATCCTCCTTATTCTATGAAAGAACCTTTGATGACCCATACAACATATAGATGTTCTTCCAATGAAGTCATTTAAAAAATAATTAATAAAAAATACTTACCTGAGATGTGAAGATAAATTCTTCACCTTGATCATGTTGGGGTAGGTGTGTTGATGCTTCCTTTGGTTGAGATATGTGATAAGAAGATTGCCTTCCTTCCCTTAGAGCCATTTTCATCAACGGACTGCTGATATAACTGGTTAGAATGCAACATCAATTTTTGATTGCAAGTGTGACACCATTGATATCAAAAAACCCTTGCTATTGTAAACTGTTTCCCAGGGTATCAAGAAGGTATAGGCTTCACTTTTAAGATCCTCCAGGCTGCCTTGATCTTGAGGCAATTAGATGATGATTACTTGAGATAAAGTCTCTTGTTGATAGAGATAGTAACCCTTGTTACTATTGTTGTAGGTTGATCCTTTGATCTAGAGTTTAGATCTTTCCTGCTTTGATAATCTGCTTCAACACTTGATCCATACATGTCTCTTTTTTGCCCTTTTCCTTGACTGCTGAACCAATCCCTTTGATACCATGTTGAAGAATCTAGGGCATGCATATTAAGTTTATTCTTATTTTAACATGATAACAATTTGTGAAGCCTTTAAACAATTTATCTTAGTTTGATGTTACTTCATTATTAGCATGTGTTTGTTAACTTCATCAATTGCTATCAAAACAAAAGAGACAAGAACACAAATGTTTGGCTATCTGCCAGGGTTAAAACCTCTCCCTCTCAGAGAGGAAAACCCACATAAAAATTTGTCTTATAGAGATTCCATTGACGAATACCAAGACCATGAACTTTGACACACTCTGCCACTCCAAGACCAAGACATCAATCCTTCACATTTATGAACATCATCTTCACTGCATCTCGGAAGTCAATACATCTACACTACTGAGATCACTTCTACATCACAAAGATCCTCAATATTTCTTGATAAGATCTTTCGTACTAAGATCATCATGTTCTTGACATCACACAGCTACTGCATCTTCACTTGATGGTCTAGGACCCTTATTGATCTACATCCTTGGAACAGTGAGATCTTCTCGAGGTCCTCTACTCATCGAGGTGATAGATTTGAGTTTTATTACTAGATACAATCATGCCAAGGTTCTTTCATTATACATATCTTATTAGGACTATGACATCGTCTTATATTATCACCCTTACGTTAATGTCAAGACAATTATGAATATGAGATTACTATGATCAAGACTACAACTTCGATTTCAAGAACAACATCAACCATTGTGGATTAACATGAGCACATATCTATGAGTCAGGATTTCTATGTGAGATCCATCTTTGTCTGAGATCCTTATCACTGTGCATTCGTCCAAGATGGTTATCACTGTGCCTTCGTCCGAGATGGTTATCAATGTGTCTTTATCCTAGATTGTTATCACTGTGCCTTTATCCGATATCATTATCATCATTGTTCCTTCATCTTAGGCCGAGACTGCAGAGAGGGTTTCATTCTCTTAATTGAATCCTTGCTTGTAGCCATGTCATGTTCAAGGTTGCACATGCCTACACCCATACAAAATATTCGACCTGTAACCCATCCGAGACCCAAGCCATGCCTTCCTGCACCTATCGACATTTCAGAAGATAATGCGGGTTCATTTCTCTGCCATTTGCGGATAACTTCATTGGGTATTTATAGTAGTTTGCGTCATCCTATTTGAGTCGACGTGAGCCACGAATTGTTGTGTCTCTTACCCAAGCCAACATGACTTATATTAATTTATTTAATTCATAATGAAGCCGAAATTACATTCCTTTGTTGTTTTGCTTGCATATTTCGGTGAGCTTGCTCTCGGAGGATTCTTCTTGGTCTTGGAGGGTTGGTTTGACACAAATACATTTTACATAAGCTCCGAAGGAGCTTCTCCATTCACGACATGACTCTTTGACATAAAAATAAATCTTAAAGACATCAAGAAGAAGTCTTTTACCTAGAGATACTTCTTGCTCATGAAACCCATGTAGCAAGATTACAAAAATAATTTATTTCCTTTTATTACATCAAATACAAAGATCATGTCATCATGAAGACCAAACCTAGCTACACTTTCTTCAACATATATTACTATGTTCGGCTCTCTCCTAATGATTATGCTACCATTCACGATGTTATGTTTTGGAGTTTGTTCACCTAAATTTTGCTCACAATTTGCAATGACAATGGGAAAATTTAGAAAATATAAAAGGAAGGTGATGATCTTAGTTTGAAATATGTGCAATTATGAGAAACAACGGTGACAATAATAATAAGCCCAAGGTGTCGCTACCAGAATTTGAATGGTTAAGTGATACAGCCAAATCATGATTCAAATCATGCTAATTCATGCACATGGATTACAATTAAATCAATATAACCAATATAATCAAGGTATGAAGTGATGTTTAATCACAATAATAGCCATTACATTAATTAAGTAGAATGAAAATAAGGTAAGGTATACTAAGGGTGTGTTATATTTTCACGTATTTCCCAAGTTTTAATGAAAGAGTTAGACATAAAAAATGTCATACCTTTATTATTTGTCTGGTTTTACCTTTACTTGGACATGCATGTTCGCAGGACTCTACTTTTGAATATTTCACAATTCCTTTATTTTTCTCTAGGAAATATTAAACAATATTTGGTGAAAAGATCATTGTTTTTCACTACTACAACGAGTCAAAGTTTGTTATGGGAATTGGTGACAATTTCCTTGCTTTGTGCACGCTGCTATAGGAAACTAAAACTTGCCTCCTTTCAAACTTCCCCAAACATTTAAAAGTTTGCATGATGCTATTCATTTATACAATATTCATTCAATAGTGAAAATCCTTAAATGGATGTCCTTGGCATAGTGCTAAGTTCAATCAATATCATCTGATGCACTTTATTAAACCAAATAATTTTGGAGAACTATTTAAAAAAACCCTAGAAAATAAAATTGGTGCTCAATTGTGCCAGAGCTTTGATTTGATTTATTTCTTGTTTATTCTTCTTCTAAACTACTTTCTATAAGATAAAATCTCCTTTAATTGTAGAAGTATCTCCATTGCATCCACTTATGAAACAAGATCTCTATCAAACTAATATCCAAATGTGAAAAATGTACCTTTATGACCACAAAGATATGAAAGGTTAGTTGTTCATATGGATCAGATGTCAATAAATGTTGAAGAGTGGAGTGGTATTATGGCTTGATGGCTGATTGGAAGCATGTCTCAATGAATTCTTTGTTTCCTTACCTCTCTTCATTTTTCATGCTTTGGAATTCTTCCGAAAGTTGCTCATCATCCTCTTGAATGCATATGGGATATGGTAATAGATGTGCAATAAATTCTTCAATTTATGGCTCCTATGTTTCCTCTTCATCTACTATGGTCCATGTCTTATTGATCTCCTTCAAACGATGGAAATAATAATTTTACACCTCTTGTAGGTTTTCTTAAAGGATTCCTTGATCTTCTTGAAAGGTAGTCCCATCCCTAGAGATAAGTCTAGATTGTGGAAAAGGGTTTTAGAAGATCCTAATGGGAGTGCATCCTCCTTTGCTTAGAAAATTCTTCAACATATTCAAGTTCTCGTTGTTGGTGTAGAGATTCTTATGAAAAGTGGATGACAATCTAGAGTTCTTACAACACTTTAAAAAATTAATATTTAATGGTTCTATGGAAATGAAATTGAATACAAAATGAAATCACATCACACTTCATGTACTTTAACTCCTCGTGCTATTAATACATTGATTTCACTAGGTTTTCTGTTCTTTAAGGGAGTCTAGTTTCTCCATAAGATACTCTCCAATGGTTATAATATATTTTATGACTAGAGGCATAAAATCTCATCTCCGTGCTCTGAACTTGGGTTCTAACAACGTTGACCTGATCTTTGACCAAGATGTTGCAACTTTGATGGCAAGTTCTAGGATCAAGTAAATAGTAATAAACCATCTCATGTTCCTTCCAAGCACAATGCATGTCCTTGATTTGTTCTTGGAATAGAAGTCATGTGAAGACCATTGAGGGCTACTGAAATTCTAGCAATTTGGTAGTTATAGAAATTATAGTATCATTTGTCTTCTCCTACGAGAAATTGTAAACAATTATAATGATATTTCCGAACCACCATTCAAGAGTAAAATAAATTCTAATATAATCAATCACTAAAAATATTGGGAAATAGCTAAAAATCATAAACAGGTTATCTGATGAAGCCATTTGAGGATGCACCTTAAAAAGGAGCTAAACATGGTAATGGGGATAAAGGAGGATAGGGGTAAAAAGGGTTTCTTTTCATTTTAGAAAAAAGTGATCAAATTCAGGCTCAATGTGCTTTTAACACTCCATAATAGCAAGAAGAAAACTCCTATAAAAGAGAGAATAAATTGTAGAGGAAGAAGTCATTCATGACTTAAAAGAGGAAGTTATCACTTTTGACTTTCCAATCAAGGAGGTAGATGGGGTAACTAAAATGAAGACTATTCTACACAACGTGGGGTGACTCTGTTGAGATTTTGTAGCTTGGTAGGTACTTCAAGCCCTAGGGTCTAGGGTTTGGAGGTTGGAGTGCCACAAAAGTGCTATGTGGGCTTGGAACCCAAGATGTGGGATTTGCACGCAAGCTTGTGGGCATGAATATGTGAGGATTTTTGGACATGTGATGATTTGAGGTGATAAAGGACCCTTAGAGAAGAAAGGGGCCATGGAAATCACTCAAATCTAACATTTAGAACTTCATATATGAATTTTTGAATGTAGATGGTGGGTTTTGTGGCACTTAGTGCAGGTCGACTTGGTGTGGTAGAGTGCCACAAGTCATGTTGGATGAAACCCACAATATGTGTATAAATATAAGTGTTTTGTGAGGCATTTTGATCATCCAAGTGTGCATCTTCTCATAGGAAAACCAAATCTGAGGCAGTCACAGCCAAGAAGGACAAGGCCAAGTGGGTAAAGGATTGTTTTTGGTGTCTTGTGAAGGTATGGGAGGTTCGAGCTTGAGTAGAGAGGCAATCATAGGCCTGAAGTGAATCTGGGAAAATTTTTGGTGAGATTTTGGTGTGGTCTTTCTCTCTTAAATAGGTTGCATATATGGTTGGTGATTTAAGGTAGGTCATGGGCCTTGTTTGCTTGGGACATGGGATCAAAAGGGTGTTGAACAACCCAAGTATTTTGTATACTTGAACAAGTGGACATAAGGGCTAGTTTCGGGGCTAGTTTCTAGCCCATATTTGCATAGATGTGGACAACCCTATTTGGAGAGAGGTTGCAGTCGTGGATAAGTCCTAGATGTGAAGGAAGAGTGTTATAGCAGTGTTTATTGCAATCTAGGAGTGTAGAACTACAACAATACATATCATATCATGAAGGATGATAAGGTATGTGTTTGTTGATGTTTTCATGTTAAGTTGATGTTAGTTGGATGGTTGTCCTAGTTTGGATAGTTGTTGGGTATTTGTGGTCTATTGGAGGGTAGCGTGAGAATACCCAAGTGGAGCCCTAAATGCAGTGCCTTGATGGACTAAAGGTTGTTAGGAGTGGTATTTTTTGGAGCTCAAGGTTTGGCCAACCATAAGATCAGTTTGTTGTAGTCTGTGTTCATTGTTAGAGCAGTTTGTTGTAGTCTGTGTTCATTTTTAGAGTGAGCGTGAAGACCTTATGTGTTGATGATAGATGGAATTATGATAAGCTAGAGGGAAGATTTTGGAAAGTGAGTTCAATGGCCTAAGGAGTTGGTGCATTGATAGAGGTAGGTGTTGCAGAATGGAAGCAAGAAACACGTAGTGTAAAGGATATGATAAAGCAACTATGATGGTGCACTACATCCGCTACATTGTTATATTATCTTGTATTTTTTATTATTGTATTATTGGATATTTGATGGCCATTATCCTTGGTATGGAAGCCCTAGACTGTTGTATTATTCAATTGGATTAATATAACAAATATTGGGTTATTGTACATATTTTGGCAAAAAATTGTGTATATTTTGTGCACTAGTAGATAAATTGTTGTTTATAACTCCGTTGTGCAAAGTAGACTAGTTGTCATACTTAGTTTGGTAGTGTCAATGATTTAAGATTCATCCTAGAAAAACAACATGGTATCAGAGCTACTTTAAAGGGCCAATGAATCAAAGTGTGCACAATGAAGTACATCCTAAGAGGGAGTTGGTCACATTGTTGATGAAGGGATCACAACAATGTCAAAGTTGCAGGTTGGTCTCCAGTATGAGGACAAGTTGGAAGGGTTGTCCAACTATAGTCCATGGAAGGAAAGGATCAAGTTGGTCTTGCAGGTCAACAATATCTGGGAATTCACTGAGAAAGAAATCAGAAGCCAACTGACCCTAAGGTGATGGAAGTGTACAAGGAGTTGAAAATCAAGGTGAAGTTGATCATCCTAGATGGTGTGAAGGACTCCTTAATACCTCATTTGTCCAGGAAGAACACTGCAAATGAGATGTGGGTAGCTTTTCAAAATTTGTTCCAGAATAAGAATGAGAACCAGGTGTTGGTATTAAAGGATAAGTTGAAGTCCACCAAGATGATACAGGATGAAGGAGTTACTTCATATTTGATGAGGTTGTCTTAGGTCAAATATGAGCTTGCTGCCATCAGTGTGACTATTTTAGATCTTGCAATGGTAAGGATTTCCTTGAAGGGGTTTACTCCAAAGTGGAAGCCATTTACCGAGGAGATTGTTTATAGGGACAAATTTTCAGACTGGAACAGGCAATGGGATGACTTCATTCAAGAATAATTTTGAGACAAGGATCTCCATCTGAGGAAGCATGCTTGTGATGATGACGTGGCACTTATAGTGAGAATGAAGGGCAAGCATAAGAAGGACTTGAGTAAGATCAAGTGTTTCAATTGTGGCTAGATGGGACCTTTTTTTATGAGATGACCAATGAAGAAGAAGGGGGATGACAAGAATAAAGGGAAGCAGGTCGCAGGTGTTTCCACTTCTGTGGAGATAAATGATCTCTCCATGAGGTTGGAGAAGGAGGAATTTGCCTTGATTTCTCATTTCTCATAGGGTAACATTGACAAGGTTTCATGGTACATGGAGTGTGGAGCGTTGAAGCATATGACATGGTCATAGGAGGTATTCGAGACTCTAGATGAGTGGGACTTGAAGTTGCACATCATGTTGGGCAACAAGAGTTAGAAAGAGATCAGAGGATCGAGAGTCGTGCCATTCAGGTTGGATTCAGGTCAAGTGGTGAGATTCATGATGTATTATTTGTATCAGGACTTAGATATATCGTGATGTCTATCTCAATGATCGAGTAGAAGGGGTTTGAGGTCTTGTTCCAAGATGGGAAGGCAAGGATAAGGCCCAGAGGCTCTACCTTCGTAGGTGTCCTGATTGGAGTTAGAGAGCATGGACTATATAGGTTGATAGACAAGCCTATAGATCATGGGAATAAGAAGGAGGACTAGGTGTGTGTTCTAGAGAAGCAGGTGCAGGTGCAAGCTTCAGAGGAATAGGCATAGGTTCTAGAAAATTTCCAAGTTCCAAATGCTTAGAAGGAGTGGAGTTCTAAAGGGAGTTTACAAGTTTAGAGGGAGAATTTGCAGCCCAAGAAGAACACATGGTCAGTAGGGAGCAAGAGTGCTTCTAGAACCACAAAGAAGGAATCACGGACAGAGTGGAAGACATTTCAAGAAAAGAAGAAGAAGCAAGAGGCTTCTAGTGACAATGAAACTTCCAAGATAGGCGAATTCCATGCTATAGGGATTTTTGTAGTTTTGGGCGCCAAGAGTTGGGAGAGTGTTGTGAGTAGTGACAATGATGACGATGAGTTACTTCCTAGTCTTGGAAGTACTTCTGTCACTAAGACGAAATTTTGAGATTTGGTACCTTCGGAGGTACTCCAAGCCTTAGTGTTCGGGGTTTGGATGTTGGAGTGCCACAAAAGTGTTATGTGGGCTTGGAACCCAAGATGTGGGCTTTGCACCCAAGCTTGTGGGTATGAATAAGTGAGGATTTTTGGGCATGTGATGATTTGAGGTGCAAGAGGACCCTTAGAGAAGAAAGGGGCTGCAAAACTCACTCGAATACGACATATAGAACTTGAGATATGACTTTTTCAATGTAGCTTGTGGGTTTTGTGGTACCTAGAGCAGGTTGACTTGGTGTGTTAGAGTGCCACAAGTCATGTTGGATGAAGCCCACATTATGTGTATAAATAAGTTTTCTGTGAGGCTTTTTAATCATCCAAGTTTTCATATTCTCATGCGAAAACCATCTCTGAGGTAGTCGTAGACAAGAAGGACAAGGGCAAGTGGGTAAAGGATGTTTTTTGGTGTCTTATGAAGGTATGGGAGGTCGGAGATGGAGTAGAGAGGAAACCACATGCCTTAAGTGAATCTAGAAATGTTTTGGTGATATTTTGGTGTGATCTTTCTCTATTCAACATGATGCATCTATGGTTGGTGATTTAAGGTAGGTGATCACAGGCCTTGTTTGCTTGGGACAAGGGGCCAAAAGAGTGTTGAACAAGCCAGGTAGGCCACAGACTTGAACAAGTGGAAATAGGGGCTTATTTAAGGGTTGGTTTCTAGCCCATATTTGAAAAGAGTGTTGAAATTCCTGTTTGGAGAGAGGTTGCAGCTATGGAGAAGGCCTAGACGTGAAGGAAGAGTGTTGTAGCAATGTTTTTTACAGCCCTAACTAGGAGTGTAGACTTACAACAATACATAGTAACCTATGAAGGATGATAAGGTATGTATTTATTGTTCGTTTCGAGTTGAGTTGATGCTAGTTGGATGGTTTTCCTAGTTTGGATAGTGGTTGGGCGTTTGTGGTATGTTGGAGGAAAGCATGAGAGTGCCCAAGTGGAGCCCTAAGTGTAGTGCCATGATGGACTATGTGATGTTAGGAGTGGCAGTCATTGGAGCTCAAGGTTTGGCCAGCAAGAATAGAAGTTTGTTGCAGCCCATGTTCATTATTGGAGAAGTGGCATTCGATGATGATAGGTGGAAACCCTCTTGCCCTATGTTAGTCTTCTTTGGAGAAACATAGGAATACTATAGTGGGAAGAAAAGTCCCAAAAGACTTAAGGAGAAATAGTGGGCATAAGTCTCAAGGTGTTGTTGCCTTGAAGGATGAAGGAGCAACTAGTGAGCGTGAATACCCTATGTGTTGATGATAGATGGACTTATGATAAACTAGAGGTAATATTGTGGAGACTGAGATCAGTGGCCTAAAGGATTTGGTGCATTGATAGAGGAAAGAGTTTCATAATGAAAGAAAAGGACCCACAATGTATAGGATATGACAAAGCAGTTGTGATGGTGAATTACATCAACTAGATTGTCAAATTATCTTGTATTTTGTATCCTTGTACTAGTGGATATTCCAGGGCCATTATCCCTAGTACGAGAGCCCTAGACTATTATATTATTCAATTGGATTAATATAAAAAAGATTGGGTTATTGTACATATTTGTGTAAAATGTTGTGTATATTTTGTTCAATGGTAGATTTATTGTTGTTTATAATTATGCTTTGCAAAGAAGGCTCATTTTGATACATGGTTTGGTAGCATCAGTGATTTAATATTTTATCCTAAACACTAGTATTGTGGAAAACAACAAACTCAAATGAATAATATTCTGCACTCCGTTTTGCCAAAATTTCATGGCTTGGATGTCAAGGACCCAAACCTGTTTTTGATGGAATTTGACATTATTGGAGCCCAATTGTAAATGTAATGAAAAATGTAAAATGAAATGTAAATGAAATTGAATTTACCACGGAGGGAAAACTTGTTAGTAGATATTTCCATGAAAACAATAAAATATTCCCTCCTAGGTTTAGGGTTAGGGGTTTTTGAGGAGCACGTAAGGAAGGTTTTGAGGTCGAATTTTTGGTAGAGGGTTGCATAGAGTATTTTAGTGTCGGAAGAAGCTTGGAGAGGCTGCACAACCTCTATTCCGCCATGGCAGGGAGGCCTGCATATGGTGTAAATTTATGTTCATGTTAATGAAAGTTCAAATTTATGTGTGGCAAAGTCTTGTTTACCTCTAGTGATGTATCTATTTTTAGTAGTTTATTTTGTAGCAGTTGTGTTTATGTACAACAACTTTGTTATGTGGAGTATTTTACTGGTTTTTTTATTGTTCATGTAGTGTGTTTGTTGTAGCTCGTTGTATTTTCATTTATGCAACATGTTTACATTTTTATTTTCTTTTTGGTGGCCCTCCTGGACAAGAGAATGTGCCAACAAATGCAGCATATGGGAATAGAATGTTTCCCCTTTGTAGTCGAGTTGAAGCAGTGGTGGATAGAACCCCAAGTGAACAAAATTGTGGTCAAAAGGGGGTTGTGGGCCTGACCATCTTGCAACTTCAAGAAGGACGCAAAATGATTGGTTCTTGGCTCAAATATTTTCTGGGTCCTATTAGTCTGGAGGCTCATTATTGGTGTGGTGGATGTTTTGTACTTCCAAAGGCTTTGATGTTCGAACTAGTGTTAGATTTCATCATCAAGGGGTGAATACTTCGATAGGGATGTTATGCAACTAGCACACAAAAAAGATAGATCAACGACTCAAAAATTATCCTCTTCGATGGGAAACCTCCTTTACATTACAATAATGAACAATTCTTGGATGATACAAATGACAAGAGCTCCTTTGTATATATAAGAGTCTAATGGTTCACAATACAATTAGAGCCTACATAACAATAATAATGTAAGGCTGCAACAATAACAAAATGGGGGCTACATTGGCACAACAATAACAATAAGGGGGATACACTAGTCTTATAGGAACCTAACATGCCCCTTTCCTTAAAAAAAGTGTTTTCCTTAGCACTTGAGTAGTTCTAGATGCTTCTGTATAAAATTCTCATCCTCCCATGTGGAATTTTAAGTGCGTAAGTTCTTCCACTTAATGAGATACTTTGAAATTGATCGATTTTGTAGTTGTCAGGTTCTTGTTTTCGTGACTGCTTCAAGATGAAACATGGTTTTTCCTTCTTCGTCGAGTTCTGGAAACATTATTTTGTTGGAAAACCAAACATTCTACCACAAATTTCTGAATATCATATTTAAGTTCATCCCCAAAAAAAACCTTCTTGGCCCTATGGTAAGCTTTTAAAAATCTTGAGTGCCCTCCTAATGGAGAGGTGTGCAATTCCAAAAGAATCTTTTTTTTGAGTTGGGAATTCTTACAAAGATTTAAATGATCTTTATACCATAATGAATCATTTTTCCAACTAAATGTATCAGATGTATTGGGATCTTGCTGCAAATTTTGAATGAGTGGCCACACATCTTCATCATTCTTCCATTCATCCCTTGCTTCAATTATCAACTCAGGTTGGGTAATAGAAATGGCACAAAATAATGCTTCCACATCCTCGTCCTTTCTTGAGAGTGCATCTGCAACAACATTTTTCTTCCTTATTTTGTAGATGATTTCAAAGTCATAACCCAAAATCTTTGTCACCCATTTTTTCTTCTCTTCTGAAGATAATATTTGTTCAAAAAAGTATTTTAGACTATCATGATCTATTTTTACCTTGAAGTGTCTTCCCATTAGGTAAGTTCACCATTTCTTTAGTGCATGTAGTATTGCAGACATTTCCTTCTCATAAATAGCTTTGTGTAAATACTTTCCTTTGATTGGACGAATTTCAAAAGCAATGGATCTTCCTTCTTGCATTAAAACAATGCCAATTCCATTTCCTGAAGCATCACATTCCACACTAAAAGTTTTTGTGAAGTATGGCGTAGCTAAGACCGATGCTTAGCATATTGCTTCTTTAAGATGTTCAAAGGCTTTTGTTGCTTCTAAACTCCAAGAAAATTCCTCTTTCTTAAGTAATGATGTTAGAGGTGCTCCTATTCTCCCATAATTCTTAACAAACTTGCGATAATACCTTGTCAACCCGATAAATCCTCGAAGATGATTTATGGCTTTGAGATTTTCCATTCGTTAATGGCTTTAATTTTTTTAGGTTCTAACTTAACACCCTCATGAGATACAATATGACCCAAATATTCCACTTCATGTACTCCAAAGAAACATTTGGGGATTTTCCATATAATTGTTTCTCTACCAATAGTTTGAGCACCCTGTCAAAATGTTGAACATGATCTTTCCAAGACTTGTTGTAGATTAGCATATGATCAAAAAAATACTTACACAATTTTTCTACGAAAAGGTTTGAAAATGTAATTCATCAAACCTTGAAATGTGGAAGGTGCATTGGTAAGGCCAAAAGGCATGAACAAAAATTCAAAATGACCCTCATGAGTTCTGAATGATGTTTTTAGAATGTCTTCAGTCTTCATTCTAGTTTGATGATATCCTAAATGAAGATCCATCTTGGTGAAGTAAATTGTTCCATGTAATTCATCCAACAATTCATCAATGACAAGAATAAGAAATTTATCTTTAATAGTGGGCTTGTTGATCTCCCTATAATCTGGACACATACACCATGATTCATCCCTCTTGTGCACCAATACTATTAGAGCAGAGAAAGTCCTTTGAAAAGGTTGAATTATACTAGCCTCAAGCATTTATGCAACCATACGTTCAATTTCACTCTTTTGGGCATAAGTATATATGTAAGGCCTAATGTTTGGAGGAAAACTTCATGGAATCAACTGAATCGCATGATCATGATCATGAATAGGTGGGAGGCCTTTGGGAGTCTCAAACACCTTGGAATGATTGTCCAATCCTTTTTGGAGATCTGTTGAAATAGAGGATTTCGATGTTTGAACCCCTAGTGAGCATAATTCTGCAATTACGCCCCATTTTTCTTTCTTCAAAAGCTTTGTCATGTCATTAGAGTTGATTATCTTTCCTGGTTTCCCCATGATACCCCTTAATTCAATTTCCTTCCCAAAAAAAAATCAAGAATTTCTTGAAAATTAAAAGTTATCGTCCCCAAAGATTGCAAACTTTGGACTCCTAGTACTATAGAAATTTCACTTGTAGATCAAACTGGTAATGAAATGTACTAAAGCAAAACACATGATCTACTTCTACAAAGCATTAAGCGGAAGCAAAATCGGTTTCATGAGCAACATCAAGCAGGAATACATATAAATAATAAGAAGGAATCAATCACATAACATAGAATATATCACTAGGGAAAGCACCAGCATAAAACCCCAACACGATATTGTCAGTCAAGTGGAAATCCTTAACAACATACAAAAAGAATCAGCTCAATAGTTATCCTGCTCTCTCTATACTCTGATGATGATGATCATATACTCACTAGGCCTCAATATATAGGCCACAAGTCCTCCAATCCCCTATTTCCTTACGCAATTTTGATTGGGGTCCAATTACAAAACATATGTGAATTGGCCCCAGATCATACATGTTGTCAACCATAGGTCCAACTACGCAATCCTTGAGGACACTAGTTTCTCATGCATGCAAGGAATATTCATGAGAAGATCCAAGCATCTGATAGTACACTGGCCCTCATCTGATCTCAACTGGGTCTCTGACATAACTGACATGCAACAGTTATCCATGAGTGAACCCTCAGTTATCTAAAATAATAGTTGTCACATGCATGCAAGCATTAACAAACTATATTTTGTTATTTTAACAACTTGTTAAAATAATCTAACTGGACTTGACTAGTTAGAACTAAGTCAACTGATTCTCTCATTATAGAACTCATACTTATTCCCTCAATCAGTGGGACAACTCAGGTGCATGCTCACAAAGACTTCAAATTCAAATTTCCTTAACTAATTAACTCAACTGAATTAATTAATTAATATTTCCAACTGCTATTAAGACAAAAAATAATTTTACTTCCTATAGATAGACTAGGGACTGCTATAAATAGGAAGGGACCCAGAAATGCTATTTTTAGAACTTTTTATTTTTATCAATTTCACCTCTCACCCAAGGTGGCCAATGACCTCACTGGCCAAACTGCTATTTTTA
>APFE030723529.1:48816-66804 GCA_000404065.3 Pinus taeda
GAAACCCTAGAATCCAAAGCTCTGATACAAAATGTTATGCAGCCAAATCACAAAAAGGATAGATCAACGCCCTAAAAATTATCCTCTTCAAGGTGGAAACCTCATTTATATTACATAAATGAACAATTCTTTGATGATACAAATTACAATACCTCCTTTGTATATATAGGAGTCTAAGGGGTCACAATATAATCAGAGCCGACATAACAATAATAATGTAAGGGCACAAAAATAACAATAGTGGGCTTCTAGGGGGCACAAAATAACAATATGGGGCTACATGGGCACAAAAATAAAAATAATGGGCTTCTATGGGGCACAACAATAAAAATATAGGGTCTACATGGGCACAACAATAACAATAAGGGGGATACACTAGTATTATAGGGACCTAACATGCCTCTTTCCTTCAAAAATGTGTTGTCCTCAACACTTGAGTAGTTATGGATGCTTCTGTATAAAATTCTCAACCTCCCATGTGGAATTTTAAGTGCGTAAGTTCTTCCACTTAATAAGATACTCTGAAATTGATCGATTTTGTAGTTGTCAGGGTCTTATTTCCGTGATTGCTTCAAGATCAAATGTGATTTTTCCTTCTTCATCAAGTTCTAGAAACATTGTTTGAAATGGAATCTTGTCACGTATAACCTTCTTTAAGCATCCAAATTGGAAAATTAGGTGTACTCGGGAAAATGCAGACAACTCCAATTTGTATGCCATAGTGCCAATCTTTTGCAACACATTGTAAGGACCGTAGTACTTGGGTGATAATTTATTATCCTTCTTAGCTTGCTTGAGAGACTTTCCTTTGTATGGTTGTAGCCATAAAAATACCCATTCACCTACATCAACACTTTTTTCACTATGATGTTGATCTACATGTTGTTTCATTCGATTCCAAGCAAGAGTGAATTTATCCTTTAAGAGTTGGAGAACTTTTCATTTATGCTCGATGTGATCTTCCATTTCTTGAACCTTATAATTTTCTCTTAAATATGATATGATGGTTGGTGGATGATATCCATAAAGTTCCATAAATGGGGTCATTTTTGCTGCAGTATGGAAGGAAGTGTTATACCACCATTCAGTTAGAGGTAACCACTTGACCCATTGTGTTTGTTTGTCAGATACAAAGCAAATAAGATATCCTTCCAAACATTTGTTCGCCATTTCAATTTCCCCATCAGATTGAGGATGATAAGATGAGTTATGAGCTAACTGAGTACCAAGACAAGAACATAATTTCGTCCAAAAAATCCAGTGAAAATGGGATCTTTGTCACTTACTATAATCTTTGGATTCCCATGAAGCTTTTCAATTGTTTCCATAAATGCACTAGCAACTGTGATGCCTTTAGAAGGATGAGATAATGCATAAAAGTGTGCATACTTGGTAAGTCTATCAACTACCACCATGATGACACTCTTTCCTTTAGACTTGGGTAAACCTATGATAAAATCCGTCGATACCTCCTCCCAACATTGAATCGAATGGCTAAAGTTTGTAATAGACCTGGGGTCTTAACTATCTCAACTTTATTTTGTTGGAAAACCAAACATTCTACCACATATTTCTAAATATCATATTTAAGTGTTGGAAATACTGAGAGGGGGGGTGAATTAGTATTTATTTTTCAACTATTATTTTACCAGTTAAAACATTTATATTCATAACACAAGATGAACAATAAGAATAAATGCTTTTATTAATACAATCTTTGTTGTAAAATAGATATAATATATAAGTGATTGCAATTAGTTGCCAAGCACCAACTTAGACTTTTGTGAGGCTCCAACCTCCAGAGCTCCAACTCTGTTTCGCCAAGGCAACAATCTTGGACTTAGGAGCACCAACTCCCAAGGACTTTAATCTTTCTAGTTCCTTAGACCTATCCTTCCTACTACTGAGATACCAATCCTAAGGACTCCATTGCTCTCATAACTCTTCTTTACTGAGTTTTGTCTATTGATAGCTTCATTGTAGTCTCCATGCTACAACATCAATGACAACCAGTCTTCTTATGAAGGAGTATTTACAACTCTTCATATTGCCCCCACAGAGTCTCTAATAGCCTTCATGACCTCTGATAATGTCTCCACACAACTTTAGTGAGTCCACCGTTAGTTGCACTAGGCTCTGCATAAGAACCAGCTTTCTGTTCAAGGATATGTTCTTATTGTCACAGTGAATGCTTCAGCATGACTATTTCTCTGTTGGCTACTTCTCCCCTTCAACTGTCTCCTGTCCTATTGGTCCTTCGGCCCTTTTTCTATTTTGTTGGACCCTCTGCTACTGCCTCTGTTTCCTCCAACTGTTTCAAGAACACAACTACATTCAACACACCTTATTCTCTATTTTTGTTGTTGTATGCACTCTTGATTCCTCCGACTGTTGGTTTCCTCTTTTCTGCTGGCTCTTTGGCTTCATTCTCAGTTGTTGTGGTTTCCTCTACCTTGCTTGATCGTTCAGCTTCCTTCCTTGGGTGCTGTAGTTTCCTCTGCCTATTCAGATTAGCCACTGCTTCACAGACACGTTAATATAGAAGAGTCGGGTGTATTACAGAGGAAATGATGCTTATTAACAGATATCAGAGAGAGACCCTTCTTTCTTTTAATATCATTAATACACAGGACTTTATCGTTTAATGGACATGCCATGTTCCAATCGCAATCACCATCACCATGATTCAACCTACTGAACTATCGGAACCGTTGTTCATGCATTTCAACCTTCAAACCCCACGCAATGAAAATATTTAAATACAAAGGAAATATCTGAATAAACGCCCAAAACTCTAAAGGGAGGACTTCAAAGATTATTACACCCACATCTATAACTGTATCGGGTCCACTACATATATCGCAATCGGCAGTCGCAGCTTCCCTATGGCCGATGGCCGATTCACTTGCGGATGCTATATGATGTTAGAACAACCTGCAATGTTGCATCAAGTCCGCAACATACATCGCAATCGGTGCTTGCGAGAGTGACAAGGCTTTATAATATATGTGATACATGAATCCCGATATGACGGACGTGATATTATTATAGGCTATTTTTAATGCCTCTGTCGGGTCCATACATATATATCACAATTGGTGATTCAAGGGTGACAGCCCTCTATACATTGCAATATGAGAGTCCCGATGGGCAAACACGGTGTTATATAGGGTTGTTGCTTTAACCCATTCGGGTCCGTGTATATACTCCTCTGCTCTTTGACTTAACCCATAACATGATTTCCGCCAATATTATGTTATATCACATTGTAATGGTCCGTGGGTCCATATATATATATATCGCAATCGGGGGTTTTGGGTAGTGGCACATAACCGAACCTGACGATATATCTATCTATACCACCTCTATACTTTGCTATATATATCTTTCTCTGCTCCGATAGTGTATTCCAATATAGCTATGTTTTTTCGCCGATAGTGTATATAGCCTATATATATATATATTACATGCAATGCTCCTCTGATGCGGCTCCTCTTGCTCCAATGTGGCTCCTCTGGCTTGGCAATTTCTTTCAAAGAGACCTCCTCTATTTGCTCTAATATTCTGCAATATGCCTCTCTTGCTATGATATTCTACGGTAGATTTGATATGCCTCCTTTGTTAACTCCTCTGTTAATAGACTCTTGCTTATGGCTTAGCTATCTTGATGGCCTTGCTCCTGTCTCTTCATGTAGTTGTTTTGCTTCCCCTTCATGGATCATCTAGTATCTACAATATTGCCAGATTGACATCAATGACAACCTAGGTCAACAATATCCCCCTTTGTTATTGATGGCAATATTCTTCTTCTCTCCACCTTTGACATCAATGGCAAAGGAGTGCTCTGAGACTCCCCGTATCAAACTGCTTCTATTCTTCATGAATGGTAGATTTTCATGGTTTTGTGACTCCCCCTGTCATAGTGCTCTTCTTCTTTTTACTCAAGATAGAAGGATTGATGCTTTATCATCAATTATCACATTATTCCCTATTCATGTCTCGGAACTACTTTATCATGGGTTCAACAATGCTTAAAGATGCTCTACTTCAATGCTTTCAATCAGATTGCAAATAGGCATACACCAAGTGTCTAAGTTCAGGTTTTTATGCTTCAATCCAGATTGTTATCTCCATAGTTAGAATTGAGAGGCTTTCATAGTCCGAATCAAGATAAAATGCCATTGAAATTTTATTTCTTATTATCTTTCTTCAAATCCGAGTTCCTTTGTGTCTCTGTGCTTCTTCTTAGGTCACTTCCATCCAGTATTGAACATCACTGCATTTGGATGAAGTGGTGAGAGGTTGTGTCTTACTGTTGCTATATTTTCTCATTGACCAGTCTTAGCATAAGTTATATTTGACTGCACAACATTCTCCTTTCTATGAGCCATCTTTTCCTTGTGTTCTTGTACATATCTCAGCAAGTTATTTCCCTAGCAGATTTAGATATCCAATCTGTGACTGTATTTTAAAATCATTCTGCTGATTTGCATCTTTTTGCAATGCTTCAGTTTTACTATATGTTGCCAACTGCTCTTAATTTAAACTCCATTCAAGATGTATCTGTTTGTTTGAAGATTGCCTCTATTAGTGTCCATAATTTCTATTCTCGCATCAAATCCTTGAGTCAAGACATTTAGCATCTTTAATATCAGCACCATAATTATTTTCCCTATTTCTCTAGCATTAGATGACTTTCTCTATTGCTCCAAATACTACTAAGTGATTAAGTGGAAAGCTTCTTTAACAACAGTCCAAAAAATGGTTACAGGATCATGTTCTTCAATGGAGTACTCTTGAGAAATGATCTTCATCAAAGAATGATTGTTAATATAGCTCAACAAGGATTTCATAAGGACCCTTTCACTAATATCTTCTACAATAATGATCAAGAATCATAGGCTCCCCCTAACTGCATGCATCATCTCTTTTGGCAGAGTATTCCCATCAAATGCTTAAATTGTCAAAATTCAGACCAATGACATATGCTGTTGGTTGGAGAGTTCAAGGGACTTTCGGATTGTATTTGCTTCCTTCTCCATACTTGTGTAAATTTCTTCTTTTGCATGGTTCTAGCTTGTGTAAAAGCCCAAGTTAAGTTACAATCACGTGCCATATGACCAATTTTATGACACTTGAAGCATTCTACATTTTTCATGAATAAGAATTCATGATTTCTTATAGCAAAATTGTTTCTTGGAGATTGTTGGGGACTATAATATCTATCTTTATGATATGCTTTACAGTCTTTTTCCATATGACCAAAGTTTGTACAAGAATAACAATAACCAAAAAATGAACTTTGGTACCTGGGAGATGGAGATTTCCTTGATGTACTTCTGAAGCCTTTCTGCCTTGAGATCCTTTGATGATAACCATTGCCTCTCGCATCTTTGACATCATCTACATTTCTTCTTGGAGCAAGATTCCTTCTATTGTAGCCTTGATTTTTCTCCTTGCCTTTGTTGGAACTAGGAGCATCACCATTTCTTTCTGGCTTCTTCACATCCCTTTTGTTTAAAGCATTTTCATTCTTGTTTGAGGATTCACCTGCATACCCAAGACCTGATTTATCAAATGGACATCTATGATAGTTGAGCATGTCATCCAAGGCTTGAGAGCTCTTCAAGATTTTGTTCATCCCTTCAACCTTCGTTCTGAGGAAGAGAATCTCTTCTTCCAATCTTTCACATTCATTATTCTTCTTAGCAAGTTGTTTCTCAGTTTCTTCCTTGATACGAGTAGCTTCTTCTGCTTCTATTTTAAGGGAGATGATATCTGACTTCATTTTGAATATTTATTCATTCTTTGCTTGACTACTCTCCATTTCTTCCTTGATCCTTGTAGCTTTACATGTTTCAGCCTTGAGAAGCTTGATGTTAGATTTTAATTTGAAGATTTCTTCATCCTTTTCTTTTAGTTGACAGATCATGGTGTTTCTTTCCTTTCTTGCTTCGTCAACCTGTCGTTCTATGGCTTCCAATGCTTCCATTGTCTTCTCAACTCCTTGCGCTTGTTTCCTGGCTTCTTGCAGTTGAGATTTGAGAGAGGAGACCTCTACCTTGTACTGACCAATCTCTTCATCAAGTTTGGTCAAGTTCTTGTGCCTTTGTTCAAGTTGACTTGACAAGGTATCTTCCCGTTTCTTTTCTTTATCCAATTGATTTGTCATGGATATGACTTCTTCATGATGCTTTCTTTTGCTTTGATGAAATTCCTTCTTAATCTTGGCAAGCTCTTCATCCCTTTCTTGTACTTGAAGCTTGATGAGGTCAACTTTCTTCCTTGTTTGATCTTGGTCACCAACTAGTGCTACCTTCTTAAGTTCCTTATTTTCCTTTTTCAAATTGTTAACCTCTTCCATGGTAGCCATAAGTTGAGCAAGGAGATCTTCTACAAAATCTTTTTCATTCTCTTCATTTTCTAGGTCTACTTTAGCCTTGATATCATCATTCTCATTTTCAGCTTCCATGATGGGTTTTGGATTTCCATCTTGATTTCCATCATCTTCTTGACTGATGGTCATAGTCAATGCTCCTTTTGAGTGAAGGTCATGAAGTTTGTCCCATATACCCTTTGCTGATGAATATTTTCCTAGATTGTTCTTTATAGAATCAGGCAGCCCATTCAAGATTGCCTTCATTGCTTTTTCATTGTACTCCTGAGATTCTTCATCCATCCTGCTATCAACAAACAGTGATTTCCAGATTTCAATGCCTTGAGTCTGTAAGAAATTACTCATTCTTGCTTCCTATATATTAAAGTTCACATTGAGCCTTGGAGCCTCCTCAAATTGATTGTCTTCTATTTTAGTAGTAGAGGGAGACACATCCTTAGGAGGATTGGAGACTTTATTCCTTGACTTCCCCATTTGTGTTCTAAAGATCAACCTTCAAGCTGTTAGGCATTGAATGAAGTTACTTGCTCTAATAACAATTGTTGGAAATACTAAGAAGGGGGGTGAATCAGTATTTCTTTTTTAACTATTATTTAGCAGTTAAAACATTTATATTCAAAACACAAGATGAACAACAAGAATAAATGATTTTATTAATATAATCTTTGTATTAAAATAGATACAATATATAAGTGGTTGCAATCAGTTGCCAAGAACCAACTTGGACTTCTGTGAGGCTCCAACTTCCATAGCTCCAACTTTGTTTCGCCAAGGCAACAATATTGGACTTAGGAGCACCAAATCCCAAGGAATCCACTCCTTCTTACTTCTGAGGCATCAACCCCAAGGACTCCAATCCTTTCTTACTTCTGAGGCACCAACCCCAAGGGTTCCGACCCAATCTTGTCAAGGCATGTTTGATAGTAATGTTCTGCTCTCAAAACTCTTCTTTACTGAGTTTTGTCTGTTTATAGCTTCACTGTAATCTCCATGCTACAGAATCAATGACAGCCAATCTTGTTATGAAGGAGTATTTACAACTCTTCATACTGCCCCCACAGAGTCTCCAATAGCCTTAATGACCTCTGATAATGTCTCCACACAGCTTTAGTGAGTCCACTGTTAGCTGCACTAGGCTCTACATAAGAACCAACTTTTTGTTCAAGCATATGTTTGTATTGTCACAATGAATGCTTCAGCATGACTGTTTCTCTGTTGGCTACTTCTCCCCTTCGACTGTCTCCTGTCCTGTTGGTCCTGGCCCTTTTTTTGTTCTGCTGGAGCCTCTGCTACTCCCTATGTTTCCTCCAATTGTTTCAACAACACAACAACTACATTCAACACACCTTGTTCTCTGTTTTTGTTGTTGTATGCGCTCTTGATTCCTCCGACTATCGGTTTCCTCTTTTCTGCTAGCTCTTTGGCTTCCTTCTCAGTCTTTTTGGTTTCCTCTGCCTCGCTTGATCCTTTGGCTTCCCTCCATGGGCATTGTAGTTTCCTCTGCCTATTCAGATTAGCCACTTCTTCACGAACACGTTAATACAGAAGAGCCAAGTTCATTATAGAGGAAATGATGCTTATTAACAGATATCAGAGAGAGCCCCTTTTTTCTTTTAATATCATTCATACATAGGACTTTATCATTTAATGGACATGCCACGTTCCAATTGAAATCACCATTGCCATGATTCAGCCCACTGAACTATCGGAACTGTTGTTCATGCATTTCAACCTTCAAACCCCGTGCAATGCAAATATTCAAATACAAAGGAAATATATGAATAAATGCCCAAAACTCTAAAGGGCGAACTTAAAAAATTATTACACCTGCATCTATAACTGTATCGGGTCTGCTACATATATCGCAATCGACAGTTGCAGCTTCCCTATGGCCGATGGTTGATTCACCTGCGTATGCGATATGATGTTAGAACAACTTGCAATGTTGCATCGGGTCCGCAACATACATCGCAATCGGCGCTTACGGTAGTGACAAGGCTTTGCAATATATGCGATACATGACTCCCGATATGACGGATGTGATATTATTATAGGTTGTTTTTAATGCCTCCATCGGGTCCATACATATATATCTCAATTGGTGATTCGGAGGTGACAACCCTCTATACATTGCAATAGGAGAGTCTCGATGGGTGGACACAATGTTATATAGGATTGTTGCTATAACCCGTTCAGGTCCGTGTATATACTCCTCTGCTCTTTGACTTAACCCATAACTTGATTTCCACCAATATATATATATTGAAATCGGGGGTTTTGGGTAGTGGAACATAACCGAACCCGTCGATTATCATACCGCCAATATATATATCTATACCGCCTCTATACTCCGCTATATATATATCTTTCTCCACTCCAATAGTGTATTCCAATATAACTATTTTTTTGCGGCCGATAGTGTATATAGCCCCCATATATATGTTTTTGTCACCGATAGTGTATATAACCTATATATGTGTGTGTGTGTGTGTGTGTGTGTGTGTGTGTGTGTGTGTGTGTGCCTCCCTTAACTCTTCATTGTCCTATTGTGTAAAGGCATACTTATATGATATATGTTGCTCCACCTGTATTTGCATGCATATATGGCCTCTGATAGTGTATTTGCATGCATATAACTCTTTTGTGGCATATATTACTCTGATAGCTCTCTAATAGCTCTATTTTCTCTTTTCTCCTTCGATATGCTCTCCGATAGCTCTATTTTGCTTTGTTTGCTCTCTGGTATGTTCTTCTTTGGCATATATTATATGACATAATAATATATATATATATAATATATATTATATAATATATAAATATGACATAATATATATATATATATATATATATATATATAATATAATGTATTCTCCTTGTAGCTTATAGCTTTGTTTTGTTCTGCAATGTTAACTCCTCTTTTGATGACTTCTTCCTCTTGGTTCTTCTTGGGCATGTATTACATGAAATGCTCCTCCGATGTGGCTCCTCTGGCTTGGCAATGTTTTTCAAAGAGACCTCCTCTGTTTGCTCTGATATTCTGCAATATGCCTCTCTTGATTTGATATTTTGCGGTAGCTTTAATATGCCTCCTTTGTTAACTCCTCCATTAACAAACTCTTGCTTATGGCTTGGCTATCTTGATGGCCTTGCTCCTGTGTCTTCATGGAGCTATTCTGCTTCCCCTTCATGGATCATCTAGTATCTAGAATATTGCCATATTGACATCAATGACAACCTAGGTCAACATTAAAGTCATCCCCCCCAAAAAAAAAAATATGAACCCTATGGTAAGTTTTTAAAAAGCCTGAGTGCCCTCCTAAGGGAGAGGTGTGCAATTCCAAAACAATCTTTTGTTTAAGTTGGGAATTCTTACAAAGATATAAGCGATCTTTATACCATAATGAATCATTTTTCCAGCTAAATGTATCAGATGTATTCGGATCTTGCTGCAAATTTTGAATGAGTGGCCACACATCTTCATCATTCTTCTATTCATCCCTTGCTTAATTTATCAACTTAAGTTGGATAATGGAAATGGCACAAAATAATGCTTCCACATCCTCGTCCTTTCTTGAGAGTGCATCTGCAACAACATTTTGCTTCCATCTTTTGTAGATGATTTCAAAGTCATAACCCAAAATCCTTGTCACCCATTTTTTTCTTCTCTTTTGAAGATAATATTTGTTCAAAAAATTATTTAAGACTACCATGATTTGTTTTTACCTTGAAGTGTCTTCCCATTAGGTAAGTTCGCCATTTATTTAGTGCATGTATTTTGCCAAAATTTCCTTCTCATACATAGTTTTGTGTAAATACTCTCCTTTGATTAGACGACTTTCAAAAGAAATGGGTCTTTCTTCTTGCATTAAAACAACACTAATTCCATTTCCTAAAGCATCACATTCCATAATAAAAGTTTTTGTGAAGTATGGCATAACTAAGACCAGTGCTTAGAATATTGCCTCTTTAAGATGTTCAAAGGCTTTTTTTGCTTCTAAAATCCAAGAAAATGACTCTTTCTTCAGTAATGATGTTAGAGGTGCTGTTGTTCTCCCATAATTCTTAAAAAACTTGCGATAATACCTTGTCAACCTAATAAATCCTCGAAGATGATTTATGGATTTGGGATTTTCCATTCCTTAATGGCTTTAATTTTTTTAGGTTTCAACTTAACACCCTCATGAGATACAATATGACACAAATATTCCATTGCCTGTACTCCAAAGAAACATTTGGGGGTTTTTTCATCTAATTGCTTCTCTACCAATAGTTTGAGCACCCTGTCAACATGTTGAACATGATCCTTCCAAGACTTGTTGTAGATTAATATATCTTCAAAAAATACTAACACAAATTTTCTAAGAAAAGGTTTGAAAATGGAATTAATCAAACCTTGAAATGTGGAAGGTGCATTAGTAAGGCCAAAAGGCATGACCAAAAATTCATAATGACCCTCATGAGTTCTGAATGATGTTTTCAGAATGTCTTCAGTCTTCATTCTAGTTTGATGATATCCTAAATGAAGATCTGTCTTGGTGAAGTCAATTGCTCCATGTAATTCATCCACCAATTCATCAATGATAAGAATGAGAAAATTATCTTTAATAGTAAGCTTGTCGATCTCCCTATAATCTGGACACATACACGATGATTCATCCTTCTTGTGCACCAATACTACTGGAGCAGAGAAAGAATGTTGACTAGGTGGGATTATACCAACCTCTAGCATTTATGCAACCATACATTCAATTTCACTCTTTTGGGCATAAGTATACATGTAAGGCCTAATGTTTGGAGGAAAACTTCCTGGAATCAACTAAATCGCATGATCATGATCACGAATAGGTGGGAGACCTTTGGGAGTCTCAAACACCTTGGAATGATTATCCAATACTTTTTGGAGATCTATTGAAATAGAGGATTTTGATGTTTGAACCCCTAGTGAGCATAGTTATGCAATTACACCACATTTCTCTTTCTTCAGAAGCTTGTCATGCCATTAGAGTTGATTATCTTTCCTGGTTTACCCATGATACCCCTTAATTCAAGTTCCTTCCCAAAAAAAATAAGGAAAAATTTTTTAAAATTAAAAGTTATCGTGCCCAAAGATTGTAAATTTTGGACTCCTAGTACAACATCAACACCACCCATTGGAATGGAAAGCATTTGACTGTTCAATACATACTCCCCCATGGTTAGCTTGATATTATGGCACTTTCTAGAGAAATTTATAGTTCCTCCATTTGCAACCATCACTTGACTCTCGTGCTAGATATAGGAAGCAATTCAATTCCTTGGCTATATTACAATGAATAATTATGGGTACTACCCAAATCAATCAACACTACTACATTTTTATTCTTGATATGTCCTTCTACCTTGAGAGTTTGAGGAGTGGTAATTCCCACCAATGCATTACAAGAATGGTCAGATTAATTTCTTCTTTCTCTGGGCTTGGTTCTTGATGTATATTGTACTCTTTTGTTGTTTCTTGTTCCTTTTCTTCCTCCTCTTCACAATCTATGTAGAATAATTTATTCTCAGCACACTTATGGCCTTTAGTGTATTTTCTATCACAACTGTGACAAATCCCTTTTGCTATTTTTTCCTCCAATTATTGTGGTGTCAACCTTGTAGGTTGTGAAAGCCTAGGAGAAACAACATTTATGTATTTATAGTTCTGAGTGGTAGACTTCCTTGTTGCCATAATTTTGCTTTCAACTTTTCTTTCCACCATGAATGCCTTCTCCAATGAATCAGGTTCCCAAAGGCAAACTTCACGTTGGATGTTATCTTTTAAATTACCTATGAAGACATCAATCATATACTCCTCTTGAATATTTGTTACCCTAATATTCATATTTTGGAAGTCTTCAATGCGCTCCGCCATCGAACCCTTTTGTTTGAGATTTATCAATTTCTAAAGGTGTTTCTATTTGTATCTTCATAATGTGCTATCATTTCCTCCACAAAAATTGACTAGGTGACAAATCGTTTACAAGAACAAAGAAATATATACCATTAAAACTAATTGGGTTCTAAATATAAAGATGCAATACATACCTTTTGTGAGGGTTTCACATCCTGTAGATCAAAATATTGCTCCATATGTATTATCCAAGTTACTGGAACCTTGCCATCAAACTTCCTCATATCTATCTTTGGAATGTGGTGGTTCTTAAACCCCACATTCGAGTCTTTAAAATTGTAATTCATATGCCTTTTGTCTTCATCATAATTTTCATGGATTACCTTTTCACCACTGGGAAGCCTTACTTCTAGCAACTTTTCCAAACCTTCCTTCAACCCCTCTATCTTGATATTCATCATTGCTTCCATGTATAATTTTAAACCATCATTCAAAACTCCCACGTCCCTTTTTACACCATCTACCTTAAATCTCGTGTCCCTTTTTATACCATCTATCTTAACAATCATCACGGCTTCCAATTCATTTTTTTTTAGTTTTTGAGAGAGAGAAATTTGTTGCACTTGGTCTCGTAAATTTGATATATCATGCTACATTTCTTCCTCTTCTTCATGCGTCGTAGAAGATATTTCTAGTTTCTTACTAGGTGTGTCCATTTTTTTTTTTTTGTTTCGAGACATTTTGGAATGAAAAAAATGATATCTATGCTTCAATATGTCCCTTGAATCACTTCAAATTTATTTTTCAAACAAAATTTATGCAATGTTTTTTAAAAAATACACACCTTTTTCTTGTTTTTAGGAGCTCAATATTGAAATTGTAGTATCTTTGTAATTTCAGATCTCTAAGATCTTAAATTTGACCATGTGGTGGCCCTCTGAGTCTTCTTTCCAATTCCACAAGTCAGATCAAATTTGGATTCTTCAAGATAAAGTTATTTCCAATATCCCACGATCACCTGATTATGGATTGGTTCAGTAGAGCAAACATGTACGGAGTGCCATGTGCCACTATTTCGA
Source organism: Pinus taeda (assembly GCA_000404065.3). NCBI lineage: Eukaryota > Viridiplantae > Streptophyta > Pinopsida > Pinales > Pinaceae > Pinus > Pinus taeda. The sequence continues at coordinate 62,162 of APFE030723529.1, forward strand.
TCTTCGGCTATGAAATTACTACACGAAAAAATAAAGTTCATGCAATTTCAATAAATTTTTATAGAATTCAAATATGATTCTTGAAATGAATGTTATGACGATTTTCCCTAGGTCACCTATTTGAGACAGAATTATGGATCCTTCAAAAACCCTAACTTCCTTAGATAATATCCCCAAAAATATAATGAACCAAACTCTGAAATTTTTACACGATGTTCACCAAGATTTCAGTTCCATGTGGCAAACATTTCAGCTTCTAAAGCATCATAAAAAAAAAAAAAAAAATTATAGCTAAAATTCCAAGATGACCTATTTGAATAAGCGAAATCCTACAATCCAAAGCTCTGATAACAAATGTTATGCAACCAGATGACAGAAAAGATAGATAAACGCCCTAAAAATTATCCTCTTCAAGGGGGAAACCTCCTTTCTATTACGTAAATGAACAATTCTTGGATGATACAAATTACAATACCTCCTTTGTATATATAGGAGTCCAAGGGGTCACAATATAATCAGAGCCTACATAACAATAATAATGTAAAGGCACAGCAATAACAATAGTGGGCTTCTAGGGGGCACAAAAATAACAATATGGGGGCTACATGGGCACAAAAATAACAATAATGGGCTTCTATGGGGCAAAACAATAACAATATGGGGTCTATATGGGCACAACAAAAACAATAAGTGGGATACACTAGTATTATAGGGACCTAACAAGGATTTCACATAACCGTTTTCTGTGTGGATAAATGTGCACACTAAGATGGTGAGATATAGCTTGATTTAGAAAAGGGGTCATAGGGGGCCTAGCCGCTTGGAATAATATAAAATCAGGGAATAACTACACTGGACTTTTAGGGTGATTGTGATTGTGGAGATAGAAGGCTAAATGGGGGTGAGGGTGGTTGCTTTGATTAAGGAGGGTCGCAGATGTTTTTTGAATCTAGGAAGAAAATGGTTGTCACACAAATAGATGAGTGTACCAGGTTGTGCATGTGTGACGGTAAGAGGAGGCAACAAAAGGGTGCACTTCATTATCAAATTCGTCCTCAAGGTTCCACTTTTTTTTTGTCAAGTAGTTTGAGTTCATAATAGATTACATCAAGCTTAACCTCTGGCTTGAGAAACCACACCCAGGGGCATATGATCCGTCAAAATCACCCAGGGATCACACCTGGCATGGGCCACACCAACCCTTAACATCACTGGATTTTTTCCCATGAAGTTTCAAAACTATGAACTTCACATCAAGGAGTGACTTAACAGTACACCCCATCACTTCTTATTCTATGCCTTGTGGGCTCAGGGTTCCACTTTATTATTGGCATAGCACTGGTCACATTTTCCTATGATTATCATGGTAACTACATGATGCATACCTCCTTGGGCCTGGAGAAATTCAATCCTATGGAATAAAAGTTTGTTGGTGATCAACTTTTTCAACCAGTCCTGATAATCGATAGTGAAGATGAGCGAAATTATGAGCTAGGATTCCATGAGATGGCCACCGACATTTTCAGTGGTTACATATATGTGGTCTCAAAGCCTTCAACCATATTTCTATAATAATGAGCCTTGGCCTTGATCCATCTATCAAGTAGCTCACACAATTCAATGCCAGACATTACAAGTTGTCTCTCCTCTATTGAGAATTCGAGCATAACAATGATGCATGGAGAGGAATGCACAAAACCATGCAAAGTTAAGAAAATATTGTTGAAAGGGCATAGACATTATTTCATGAGACTGTGCGGGGACAAGGAGCACAAAAATAATGACGAGTTCTCTACACAGGAAGAGTTGGTTATGTAGTGTGGAGATAATGTCCAACATGGGCTTGAAAGTCGATTGACCAAGACTAGGTACAAAGATGATAAGAGGGTGATTATTTTGGTTTAGAAATTGAAAACAAATTATGCCGAGGGAACCACAACTTGCCATGTGAAGAACCCAAATGTTTTAAATTTTGGTTACAGACCAAGTCTATGTACAACAAATTGTGCCAACCAAGTTTTATTTTATGTTGTTCTTTTTGTTTAGTTATTTTTTAGCCCAACAAAGAACCCAAAAAATGTAGAGATTAAGCTTAGGACAGAGTATATGGGCAATACTGATTAAGACTCCCACCGGTGTTTCTAACTGGTCATGCGCAAACTAGTTGGCACTCAACTGTCCCACAAAACCAAAATTTGTAGAGACAGAAAAGCAAACAACTTAACCCATCATAAAAAAAAAGTATCCAATAATACCAATAGGTGATTAAGAGCAAAGAGTCCAAGCAGGTACAATGAAAATGGATAGGGGAAGAAGCAAGAGAAATAGAGAGTTGATTGCACACTACAATAGACAAAGTAGAATAAAGGTGAAGAGAAGAGGTGGGATCTTGCTAACAGAGGAGGTTCGGACGTCCACAAAAGAAGAGAGGACATGGGGTCATGCAAGTAGGACATTGGGATGCCTATAGAAGAAGAGTTTTTCAAGGAGAGAGGACATAATAGAATAGAGAAGAGGAACAACCTATGAGTTCAACATTCATAGGTGGTTTTGGATTGTACAGTATCAGCACAAGTGAGCGTGGATGTCTGCCTGCAATTGGCTCAAGACGAGCTAGGATTTATGCCAGGGGCCTATTGGAGCCCAAGTTTAAATGTAAAATGAAATGTAAATAAATTTAAATTTACAATGGAGGGAAACATTGTCAGTATATATTTCCATGAAAACAGTAAAATATTCCCTCTTAGGTTCAGGGTTAAGGGCTTTTGAGGAGCACATAAGGAAGTTTTGAGGTTGTATTTTGGTAGAGGGTTGCATAGGGTATTTCAGTGTCGGAAGAAGATTGGATAGGCTAAGTAGCCTCCATGCTGCCATGGCAAGGAGGCCTACATATGTTGTAAATTTTTGTTCATGTTAATGAAAATCTGGATTTATGTCTAATGAAGTCTTGTTTGCCTCCAATGATGTGTTTGTTTTTAGAAGATTATTTTGTAGCAATTGTGTTTATGTCTAATAGCTTTGTTATGTGGAGTAGTTTACTAGTTTTGTTTGTTGTCCATGTAGTTTCTTTGTGGCAGTTGGTTGAGTTTTCATTTCTGCAACATGTTTAATTTTTTATTTTCTTTTTGTCGACCCTCCTGGCCAAGAGGGCACACTAACATAATCTTATATAGGATATATGATTATGTCCCTGATGCCCATAAACTAAATATATTTCTTGCCACTCTAAGTAATTCACCTCTTCAATGGTTTATGGGGTTTGGTGGGTATCGTCTCACAACACGCGCTTAGATGAAATGAGAATTCGTCAAAAAGTATTGAGACTATTTCAAAGATAAAGAATAGAAAGAGGAAATATTAAAGATGGTGTAGAAATAAGATGAGAGTTTGGAAGATTATGTAGAGCACTTCAGGTACAATTTACAAAGGTCAAGACAAGGCCAATTAGGAGTAAATACCTTATGAATTTTATCGTTGTGAGGAATTGGGGATGACTGCATTGCAATCCTTAATCTAATGAGTGGAGGTGATATATACCACATGACTATGAAGTCATTTGCAACTTATGTTAAAGGTATCCAAGAAGGACTTCAGGACCAGGAAAAGGACCAAGAGACATATTTTTATGAAATAATAATACATCAAGTGGAGGTGTCACTCAAGATGGAATCGAGAATTTTCTAGAGGATTTCAAATTAGATATACTTAGTTCCCTAAGCGTTCAATTATATGCAATTCACTTAAAAAAGAAAGAGGACGAGGATGAATTAGCACCCAAGATGTAGAAAGAAGCACCCCTTAAAGAAGTGTCCCCTCGATCAGATCGAAGTCTATTGGATTTGTGAAGAAAATCACTCCACTAGCTAGTGTTCGTCCTTACCTAGCCTAAAAATGGTCTACAAAGAAGCAAATGGGGAAGATGATAAATTGTGCCTTCTCACACAAATGTGACCATGGAAACCGAGACTCTAAGGTATTCCTTCTAACCAATCTAAATATTTCAATCCTTATTATACTAACACTTCTATGTAGTATCCTCCTCAACAACGGTATCCACCTAATCCCTCAAATCCACGATGGATTACTCTATGAATCGCAAGTAATCCATGGCGACAAGGATGGATGAACCCACCTTTTAGGGGACTTCAACAATCATTACCCCAAAAAACTACAAAACTTCAACCACAACCACAACTCCAACAACCCAATGCACCTCCTCCTTAACCTCAACTCCCTACAACACCAATTCCTAACCTTAATGAAAAATCAACGCAAGCATATGTTGTTGGGCTCCCATTTTGTTGAAATTTGTAACGATGGTTGGTATTCATAAACTATATTTGATCATTGATGTACTTCATGCTCATGTATTTTTGTCAAATATTTAAGGCATGATTCTTCATGACCTTATGAAGAGAAAAATAAAATTTATTATGAAAGTTTTATTGTTCCAACAAAGTGTCAAAGTTGGCCCTCATGTCAGCCTGCCCAAGGAAACGTCCATTCATTCACTAAGGAGACTATATATTATTGTTATGAAACCAGCTCAAGAGAAGATAGAAAAGATAGATCAACGCCTTAGAATTCAGCCTCTTCGAGGGGGCAACCTCCTTTACATTACATAAATGAACAATTCTTGGATG